>DWLS01003955.1:0-14772 GCA_018246255.1 Pachliopta kotzebuea | reverse complement strand
CTATAATTAGGTCCTCATTTTTTAAAAATTCTTAGGTTTGAAAATTAGGTATTCATTTTTTAAAAATTTTTGTGCCCGATAATTAGGTCTTAATTTTTTTAAATTTTTTGTGCCGGATTATTAGGTCTTAATTTTTTTTTAATTTTTGTGTCTGATAATTAGGTATTCTTTTTTTAAAAACTTTTGTGCCCGATAATTAGGTCTTTATTTTTTAAAAATTTTTGGGCCGAATAACAAAGTCTTTATTTTTTAAAAAATTTTGTGCCGTGTAATTAGGTCTTAATTTTTTTTTAATTTTTGAGCTGCTATGCACTCTTCAATATACACAGTAATGTTTGCACATTACTATTAGGCTGTAGGAATAGGAACTGTGGTAACTACCTAGACGGTTACTGGTAACTGCTTGAGGAAGACAGGGTTATCAGTGCATTGTAGACTGGTAACGTAGACCTACCAGTTTTGTAAACCGGAAGCCGCCGGTATCAGAGTAACGTTATTTGTTACCGGTAACAGCTGACCGCATCAATCAAGCAGCGAATGCGCGTAACTTATCAACAACTGAACCGCCAAGTGTTAAACCAATACGCTGTGGTAACGTACGGGCGGTTTTTCCATCGCGACTATGAAATACATAATTTATTCATGAGTGTTTTAATTTATGTATATAACAAAATTAACCATGCAAATATAAAAAGATACAAAAAATAACATATACTTTATACATGTAATTTTTTTTAATTATTTAATAAAACTTTATCGCAACACCTTAAAATAGGGTCCAATTCGCGGACTTCATGCCTAAAGATATTCTCTGCCTGTCAACTTAGGAGATGGGAGATGATGTGGTAAATGAAGTCTGAAGGATATATTTAACCAGAATAATACCGTCATTATTTGATACATACATATAAATACAAAAGGAGGTATAGACATATATATACAAAAATATTAAAGTACATATTAAGTAAAACATATAAGACAAACTACTCCTGTGATTTCAAATAGTTCCCTTTCACCAGTCTCTTGAAAACTTCTTTGTTTGGTTTCTCTTCTAATATCAGGCGAGGAGTTCCAGAGTCGTGATGCCTGAACAGTAAAGGACTTACTAACAAAGCCAGTGAAATTAGGAATACTAATTGTTAAATTAGTAGTTGAAGGAAGTTCCTTGTCATGGGATGAAGAAACTGAAAATTTTCCTTTAGGTACAAAGGAGTTGAAGGATCATTTAAAATTGAGAAGATAAGATTGGTTTAAGGTAATATATACATTTATATGTGTAATATGTTGTGCCGACCCTACATAAAGTGCGACCAGGGCAGGAGAAAGAAGAAGAAGAAGATATATGTAATGAAACGACTCGCTTGATTAACACTGATTTTTGTACAGATACTTCCACCTTTCCATATATAACATATATATTAAAGAAGAAATTTCTTATAAATATTTAAAAGATCCTTAAATTTTTTTTATATATTAAAAAAATTGGTACTACGTAATATAATATAGCAGAGACAGATTAAAAATTCAGCGCAATTTGTTAGTGAATATTATAATATTTATGTAGTAAGAAAATATTAAAAATAACAAAAATTGTAATAATCATATAAGTATTACATAAAGATACTCGATAAATAAAGTATAATTTACAAAATACAGTTACGAACAATAGTTTCTATATATTTTTTATTCGATGTGACCTCGAGATGAGTGAGCCGTTCACCTGATGGTAAGTGATACGCTTGCTTATAACATAGCGCTGATAAAGATGGTATACCACATTACGCTCGCCTTAAGGTATAACATGTTAAGTCTCGTTACCGCAGTAATTTCACTACCATACATCACCCTTCAAACCGATCACAGTAATGTTTATCGGTTGCAATAGGAGCTGCGGTGGTACCTAGACGGTCTCCGACAACAGAAACCTACCACCAACATCATAATTTCTTTAAAACGTTAGTTATTTAGTCTCGTTACCTCAGTAATTTCACTAACACAGATCACTTTTCAAACCGGAACACAGTAATGTTTATTGGCTGCAATAGGAACTACCTAGACGGTCTCTGGACACAGAAACCTATCACTAGATAGCGTCCTTTTTGATTTTAAGACCTTTACTAAGCATGATAAAGTAGTCATTTATTAGATTTTAGTTTCCTGAAACAGAGCCATCATCGTCAGTTAAAAGCCCACTATTGGATATGGCCTCCCTCCAAAGATCTCCATTCCAATCGGTTCTGCATCAAGCAATTTCTCGCGATCATCAGGTCGTAGATCCACCTTGTGATCTACCTTCTAATACTGCTTTTCTGCGGCTGTTACACGAGACCTAACAAACAGAGACCAGCATCACCTTCAGCAGTCCACAGCTGGAAATAGATTATATATGAAACCATTATCATCAGTCGATAGACGTCCACTCCTACAATAACGAGTCAACATAACACTAGTAGTGTACTTCTACGAATCTTCACCAGCTGTTAGGAGTCGAATGCGGGATATAAACCTCTCCCTATAGAGGAGGGGAGAATGAGCTATCTTTCATTACGCTGGTCCAAAAATATTTAATACTAATTGCACATTAATTTCACACGCCGCGTGTGAGGGCGGGTTTCACATCCGTATGTTCTCCGCTCGTGTCCGCGTGTAGACCGGGAGAGTACACAATCGTTGCTTCAGATCAAAAAATGTATTGGCGCAAAGCTCTTGGCCTATTGCTGTGTGATGTAGCGCGACCGCATCACTTGATACTTGATTCAAAATTATAGTAGTAATATTTAACACTATATTTACCAGACCAGTCAAATTGACTGGTTCTGCAAGTTCAATATAAATTATTTCTATATAAAATATTTTCTTTCTGTAATAATATCATCACTTTTGTAGTTTCAACTAAAAAGTAATTGTGTGAACTTAATAAATATTAAGTAAGTGTTTTTTGATAAGAAAATTCATTTGGTTTAAAGAGAAAAGATAAATTAAAAATAAATGTATCTTTTAAGTAACTTTACTAAAAATTTTCAAGATTTGCATTGCATTAAAAAAAGCCTTAGAAGAACAACATGTATACAAGTCAAAATATAATATTACCTAAGAAGTGCTTCTGTAATATCATCAGCTAGACGTCCACATAGGCTTTTTCCAATAATTTGGGATTTGGGTCGTTTTTAACCACGCTGGCTTAAAGTTGGTGTCCATTCTAAGAGAAAGCCTCGTTTGTTGACTAGCAGAGCATCGAGCAACCGAGATTGGTTTGGATTCCGTAAGTTGTTGAAGATCTGGAAGGAGATACGGAATGGAGTTGGTGAGGAATCAGATGCTTTGTTGATCAGCAGAGTGCACCACGAGCAGTTGATGTTAATTTGATCTCGTGAGTTGTTCTATGGGACATATTACACCCCGCATTTAAATATATCAAGAGAATTTATTTTAATAACTTTACAGTTAAATTATTTGATATATATATGGCATTAATATGAGCTTAATTAAAGAACCTCTCACAGATAACCTATACAGCGTTCAGCCTAACCGACAGCGAGTCTAATTGCTATTGGATATTGATAAAAAAAAAACCTCTGTATCTGTTACATGATAATTGACAATATCTATTACAATCGTTAAATAATATGAAAGCGAAAAAGAGCGTTGAAATTAAACGATCAAGAATCACAATACGCAATCAGGGGGGGCATTGTGTGAATACCGCGCGGCGACTTGGGTGGTCCGAGAGTATCGACTAGCTCCGTCCCGCTCTAACGCGTGTGGAACTACAATCAGCCGTCTCCCTCTACGCTGCGGTACAACGGGCAAAGGCTATGAATTGCAGACAGGTCACGCACTAATACAATTAATAACCGAACTGAATTACTTCTCATATATATATATATAATTTATTCACATATAATCGAGTTATTAGATTGAATTTTATTTGTATATTTAATGTATATTATTAAACTTAATAATAATAAACATCAAAATGCCTCCTGCTATTTTAAACTATTTTACTTTCTTCACAAGTCTGCTGGAAGAAAACTCTTTAAGGGTCAAGCTTTCATCGATGTATTTATATGTATTTTTTTGTTTTTCTTTTTTTTTGTGTGTACATTAAATAAATAAAAAAATCTCAGAATCACTAGACCGTATAGGTCCTATTCCTACCGCCAAATAGTAATATGCAAACATTACTATGTTTCAGTTTGAATCGTTGTATACTAGTAAATTTACTTCAGTACCAATACTAAACACATGTATAGCGAGGAACTCAATATGGTGTTATATATCACTTACCATCAGGTGAATGCCTTACTATAATATTACCACCGTAATTCTTCATCTTGTCTATTACATTTTTCTATACATATATATATATTTATGTACATCCTCATTATTATTCTAATCTCTCCTTTCATATCGTATTCTCTACATTTCTTTTCTTCTCTCATCTTCTATCAGAATTCGCTACATAATATCATATATTTTACATTATCTTATCGCTTCCTCTATCTCTTTCCTACTTTATTATAATAATACATAACATGTTGCTGGTTAAAATGGTAAATGCAGAACCAAATTTTGCTTATATATGTAAATTATACACAACAATACAGTAATGTTTACTGCTGTCTATCAACTTCAATAGGAGCTGCGTTAATACCTACCTAGATGGTCTATGGTATACTTACCATCAGTAATATTAAAATTTAAAAGTTCTCTATACTTCCAATGTTCTAACCTCAGTAATTTCACTATCATACAGCACCCTTTAAATTACAACACAGTAAAATTTGCTCATTACTATTTGAAGGTAGGAATAAGAGCTACGGTGGTACCTACTTAGATGGTATCCGACAAAAGACCTACCAGCAGTAATATCAAATTCATTATTACCTCGTCAAAGTTATGATATTATCAACAAACAGTCGATTAGTAATGATTACCATCGTTATCACCAGCATTACTACTTCTTCAGAATTTGACAGTCAATCTGCGTTGAATACTCTTTTCATTTCACCTTCTAAGATTAGCCCTTTTCACTATCTCCGTCCCTTTCGCACGCCGGTAACGCTAATAAGTCTATCCTTCTCTCACACAGAACTATCCCCGTTCCGAAGGAAAACTGAAACTATAGTTATAAAAACATTACGGAATATTAAGAGTTATGAATATTAAAAAATTATTACACATTACTCGAAGGACTTATGACTGATGGGGCAGTAAGGCAGTAAGAACCTAGATCAGTGAACACAATGCTAGAAGGCCTTAAGTGGACCGGTGATATGGTGAAGGTTGCGGGAATCCACTGGATGTAGACAGATAGATCGGAGTGGAGATGTTTGGGGGAGGTTTATGTCCAGCGGTGGGCATTTATCAGATAAAATAGTTTATCACAATCATACCAATATCTTCCCTTTCGACGCGTGCGTCCGTGCGGAATGGGAAGTCGATATGACAACTTAATGGCAGCATACAGCACTCTTCAAACCGGAACACACTAACGTTAACACATTTACTAATTGGTAGTAGAAATAGGAGCTGCGGCGGTACCTACCTAGACGGTTACCGATAAAAAAGACCTACCACTAGTATAAAAGACCTGCCATTATCAGTCCACAGTCAGTGTTACCCAACCTTATTGATCTCATGTCACAGTTTGGAGTTAAAAATATTTTCTGTTCTGTCTCAGACCTTGTGTTTTTTATGCAATACTCTCCACCCCCTCAAAAAATGCAAAAAATTATATAAGGTAATTTAAAAAAAAAAGAAGTTCTTATTACAGCATTAAATGACAGAATTAACCAAAGTGGGGCTCTACTCCCCATTCTTAGGAAACACTAGTCTACACAGCTGTTCAATTAAAAATATAAAAATAAATGACTAAAGTTAATTTAATTTCATTGTTCATACGTTATATCAACAATCGATTAAAATCTATTTGGCTGAAAGCAGGATCTACTCCTCGTTTTAGGCCATACTGGTCTACAGCGTAGTGCAAATAAATATATAAAACTAAAAAAAATTGTCAAATTTGTTAATTAATTTCATTGTTCATGCGTAAATAAACAATTTGTTATTTTATTTATTTTTTAAATCAAAAATCGATTAAAATCAATTTGGCTGAAAGACATTAAGGTCTTTGTCACAATTTATTATTAAACAAACAACAGAAAAAACATAATATGTCTATCGATTGTAATGTTTTTTTCTCATTTAATACAATGTATCGGATATATTATACAATGATACACAATCATGATTCGTCCCAATCACGATAGATCCAGTTTGAGATCAATTAGTCGGGTTGGGGCGCTGTTTTGACAGGTGTAGTGAAGGGCGAGCTGATCGAACCTGAAGACCGTGGTGCTGATGCATCAATAACACCAACATTGGTAACTCACGTCACTAACATACATTTTTTCGAAGTTCCACCTGATGGTATACACAGCACCACATTACGCTCATCTTCAGACATATATTAAATTTTGTTACACCAGTAATTTCACTTACATCCCTTCAAACAACATAGTAATGTTCACACAGTACTGTTTGCCGGCTGCGGTGGTACCTAGACGGTCACCAGCAGCAGAAACCTACCACCAAGTACATAGTACATCAGGAATAATTTTGGTGACATTCAATCAAATTTATCTCTTTCATAACTATTTTCTACTTTAATATTTGTTACAAGATATATTACTTAGGTAACGAGACAGATCAATAATCAAACTTTTTTAGACTTTCATTGTTATATCCATGCATTATCTTTTAAGGAGATAAGTATGAAAAAGATTCTATTATTTGATATAAATAAACAAATAGGGATGTAAGGGATCTCATATAATATCACACGAGACCTAAACTAACCTCAACTGTTCTACACCCTGCTAATCAATAAACGAGGTTCTAGCTATCTACCAACCTGCATTGGGTCAGCGTAGTGGAAGATGACCCAAACTCCCCTACTATTAGGGGAGGATATCTAGCAGTGGACGTCTATCGGCTGATGGTAAGCTGTTACCGACCCTGGAAGAGTCTCATCACACCCTTTTTGATAGACTTCTCACTTCACTTCCTGTAGTTTCTTAATTAATTATTTTGCAAAATTTATACTGACCTGTGAATCGTGAACAGCGATGTTGCATTAAACAGTAGGCACATTCCACTGGTTATTGGATAACGAACAATGTTTTAATACTAGGATATAAAATTATAGGACCCGATGACAAAATATTAATGGAGGAGGAGAAAAGCTCAGGGGCCGGTGTTAGTGACTTACACATTATACTGATTAAAATCTAAATTGTAAATTGATATATTAAGCGGCGACCACCCATCTCGGCGGTTTTATTTATTTTTGTTTGTGCGCAGGGCGCATGCGCGCGTGATAGATAGGCGCGCTCCGCTCCGATTGGCTGTCGATTAGGGCTTACTGCCACAGATAAAATATCTTTTGTAATCTATATGTGAATTATGCCTAACAATAGCGCAATTTAGACTGAGACGTCATTTCATATAATACACAGTGTTTCAATTTAGCTTTGTGTTGTTACTAATATATGCATATATGTAGAAATGCCGTAAAGAATATCATTTATACGATTATTACACGTTTAATCTTTTCAAGATATCAGAAAACGAAACTATTACGACTATAACAAATAAAGAAACAGGTCATTATTTGTTCTATTTAAACTTTTTTTTGTGTAAATGAAACATAATCGTTTTTTATTAAATTCTAAAGATTTACATTAACAACTGATTTTAGCTAAAACATTTACATTTTAATCGTGTGAAAACGATGACGGGTGAGTACTATTTTTTTGTATATCTCTCCGAGAATTGACAACAGCATTCAGCTTTTAAAAGAAATAATTACAATAAAGTATAGTAATATTCAAAAAAAAATCAATTATCTCAGATAAGTACATACAAAGAGTACTGATTTAAAAAACCAGTCACCAATCAACTCGTTCTATATTTATCAATTAACATTTGCACCGGATATCATAAAAATATATTATCACAGCAAAAACTTTTTAAATCGATATTATAATGAAAAAAAGTAAATTATCTGTGCAAAAATTATTATAGCATTGGTAACCCTACACGTTGATTGGCTGGCGCCTCGCACATTCTATTTTCAAAATTCCTCCTTGTATTGATCCCGTTCGATCGCTTTTAACTAATTACAAATATAAAAATGCTTTAATTGAAGCAATGTGCATTGGATTTTGAACCTTAACAGTAATTAATTAAAGGCATAGTTTGATTTTGACAGTTACAATAAATGCCTGTTAAATTAGGTTTGTATTTTCGAATGTTTGTTATTACTATTGATAGACAAAGCGCCGCAATATATTGAATTGAATCGATAAATATAGAAATCGATAATTCTGTAGTTCCTGTTCAGTTGTCGAATCGATTAATATAAATTATTGCCATCAGTAACATAATGAAGTAATTATTTACGAATTATTTAAATCCAATAATATACATTTGCATAAACCTGTATATCAATTGATTTATTTTGCATAAATAATCTAATAGTAATGTAACTCATATTATTTATTAACTGTGCGACATGTTAAATGGTTGCGTTTTAAAATTAAAATGAAGACGTATAAGGAACTTATATTTATTTAGTTTCAGAATAGTAATTTAAGAGTTCGAAATTTATTTATTTTATACATCATTAGTAATAAGAGCACAATTAATAAGTATAATTAACATAAACAAAGTCCATTAGCGGTTGCGTTTTTGTTGGTGGTGCGGTGTATATAGCAATAAATACATGTAAGAGTTTATAATTAACATAATGAACTTATACTGTAAGTATAAATTAATACAATTTTATATATATAATACAATTTTAACTAGTATTAAATCTCTTGAAGGAGATTGGATGGACTTATCTCTTAGACAGTAGTATATAAATATTAACTAAGTAATCAGTAATATTTTTTATACGACTAGAAGATTAAAGCGTTCACGTGATGATAAGTGATACGCTAACCCATAAAATGGTTATGGTTAAGATGGTATACACAGCACCACATAACGCTCGTCGTCTTCAAATAGGAACAGCTGCGTTGGTACCTACCTACTTCTAATGTTAATAAGTAATAATTTACTCTTTGTTACTTGTAATACACTTGAATAATAGGTTTTGTTTACTCCTTTTCCGATAGATTCTAATAGTATTAAATATATATTAATAATTATTATTAAATAATACATTATATCAAGTTTATTCTCATTGAGCTTATACAGAAATAAACTAACCTTTTTTTGGTCTTTAAGTCGACTAGGAAATAATTAGAAAAATACTAGTTTTCTGAGGGAAAGTAAAGGTTTTGTTGAAGATCTTTACTCACCTCTCACTGCTTGTGGTAATTTTGGAGGGACCATGAGTTCCTTGATAGGAATTCAACCGCAGCCTCTTCTAACCCAGATGTATTACCAATGTATATTTATTTGATTCATATTATTACTAGTACCACAAGAAAGAGTTTCTAATTTCGTTTTGAAAAAAATGTTTTTTTTTTATCATATTATACTTTAATATATGCTGTACCTCTTCAGTTATCTGCTGGTAAATATCACATCAATATCGATTCAGTACTTCGGAGATTATGCGGAACGAACAAAAACAAGTTTTAAGGTTGAGTTTTACTATTTAATGTAATACTGTATTTTTGATATTGCAGGCAGATATATTATTATTAATTATTAATATAAATATTAGCAATAGGAATAATTACAAGTTTGTTAGGATCTAAAGTCTTTTGAAAGAGAAGAAACTGTATGTAATTTTAAGATATTATTAAGAATTGTATTAGAAAACGGTTTAATAAGTTATAGTTTTATAATAAAATTGTGGTATGAACAGCATTAATGTTTTGTAGATGTTACAAGTAACAATGCAGTGTTACCTAATAAACTCGAAGCGCAAATATTTCGTTAAGTATAGCCGTAAGTTCAATTCTACATAGTAAATACCAGCAAGTAGTTGTGGTGCACGCCGTAAATCCTCGCTATTTGCGGTCTAGAGCCTATTTAGTGCTTACACCTCGCCCTCGGTGTGTGGCCTAGACGCTGGTCCGTTTTTGTTCCTATATTTATAAGCTAAACTAATAATCCATCTTAATTAGATCTCCGCCGCACCAAAAAATGCGTACGCGGGGGGGCTCAAACGAAATTGGTAAGTTAACGCGACCAAAATGCAGTGGTCGCGTTCTCAGACCGAATCCGGATGTGTTAAGGGGTCAATATATATTGGTAGTGTAATACGTAAGCCGGCGACGTGGGTGGTCGGCCATTTTTATTTAACCGTCAAAAGGTCATTCGCCCGGTCGATTACTGCGGTGTCGTCACACCTATGTTACGAGGTTTTCTTTTTTTTTGGTCGGTTACAGTTGGTTTACATCTTGTTATTATTAATATTATATTACCTCTCTCTCTCTTTCTCTCTATTTGCGTTGATAACGCCGCGGTTCCGGTAACAGTTAATTGTTGTGTAAATATTAGTGAGGTTATGGTAACATTTGACGAGAAAGAAAACAGTTTCCGTTTTATACGTAATATACAGATAATTAAATGATATACATAACACTAAATCGTGATGATCACAACTCGAGGATAGTAAAGATTTTTTTAATAATTTCAAACTGGAACACAATATTTATTCATTACTATATACTAGAAACAACTGCTGTAGTACTTAAATATTCTTCCAATATCATAAGTAAAAATACTTAATATTTTTTGAACTGTCTTTAACAGATATGTAGTAGTATTTTATAACTTGAGAATTAAATTTTTTAAACTGCTTGTCTTATCCTAACGCTACATTATGAATAGATACATCACTCAATATCGAGTGTATGTTATTCGATTCGATGTAAAAAAATTAGGGTTGTCGATTTCGTGATGCAGTAAGAAAGGGTGGCGGATACACAAGTGATTACACGTGAAGCAATAACACGCAATAAAGGGTGTTGGCAGTGCCCCCGATTGGGTGTGAAAAATAAAATCGCAACTTACGCTCTCACTCAGGAATTCGGAGCTACCCTCGGTTTTGCGCTCGGCTTACATGCAAGCGCACCTTGGAGCTGTTCCTTTGTATTATATTATGCAGTACCTGTTACTGGTAACAGTGCAGATATCACCACAGCTCTTATTGCAGCCGACAAACTACTCGACAGATATAACTGTATTTAATGAAGGGTGTTGTAGTTAGTGAAATTACTGCGGTAACAAGACTTACCATATCTCATAGCGATGAATGCCATGTAGTGTTGTGTAAATATCCTAACTTCCTCTGTATTATTATGAGTCACAAGGTAGTAATATTACTGCAGTAATAGGACTTAACATATCTCAAAGCGATGAATGTGGTGATGTGTAAATATCCTTACTTGCTCTGTATTATTATACAAGCTAGTAATATTACTGCGGTAACAAGACTTATGTGAGATGTGAGTTATGCGGTGTTGTGTAAATATCCTTCTTTCCTCTATAATATTATGAGTAGTAAATTGCTATATATTATTATACAAGGTAGTAATGTTACTACGGTAACCAGACTTGACATATATCTTAACTAACGCAATTATGGGTATCACTTACAATCAAGTGAACGATATTATCGTTCAGTTAAAAAAAAAAATTGCCGCTTACATGTAAGCTGCGCTTCACTGGCAAGTATGTGAAATATGCACAGCGGCGACAACTCACCAAATTAAACGTGTCACTCCCCCCCCCTTCACCATCACCATCACCACCCCACTCCCACCGGCAATCGATTGGCTTGAAATTGAAACTATACCATACAATTGATTTTTTTTACGACACGAATATGGTGGTCACTTGATTTTAAGTGACACGATTCTTCGATTTAAAGATAGTTGAGTATCGTTACCGAGGTAATTTAATTATCTAACAACGCAATTCTAGTGTTACCGTTAAGCATTGATTGATGGTAATGATACCATCTGATATGGTATTGTATCATTAGAACCATCATCATCATCACAAGGTTGTATGAGATGTTCACTTGATAGTGAGTGTTGTCCATAACAGTATTGTTTAAGATGGTATACACAGCAGCAGATACTACTCCCCTTGTCTTGTTACCGCAGTAATATTACTAGTTACAGCTGCAATTGGATTTTCTATTAACCTGTTTAAATACTCATTTAAAAGTATTAGGTCTTAATTTAGTATTTAAATACTATCTTGGACTTACATATACTAGATTAATAAACCTAAGTATTACTAGGTCTGTTACAAGCAGCTCCTATTGCAGCTGATAGAAGTAAATATTACTGTCTTACCGTTTGAAGGGTAGTGTGTGAAATTACCGCGGTAACGAGATATAATAATACACAAAATGTTGCCGTATCACTTAATATCACGTGATTGTTTATAAAGTTTAAATTATTTTTGAGAAACAGTAGATACTGTTTGAACATGCAAAATTGCCAAATTCCTGTCTCCAGCAACCCCTTCGTATCATCAGGAACGGACTGACAGGGGGAGAAGGAGGGAGAGGGAGAGGGAGGGGGAAGAATTTTATTAGAATTTTTGCGGCGGCATCGCGAATCGGGAATTCGGGTTCGGCTCCCGGCGAAGATGTTTAATTTAGTTGCGTTTGTGTGCGCATTTTTTTTTTCTAAATAAGTTTAAACCGAGGGTCCTTAAGTGAGGGTAGAGGGCGCAGGGGGAGAACTTGATACATTCCCTGCGTCGATCACTTGCTCCTCTTTAAAAGTAAAACTTTACTGTGACCTTAAAATTTCGTTATAATTATATATAACCTCCTTCATTCCATAACTGTTTAAAGGAAAACAAAAAAAAAAAACAGTTCACTTTTACATTTGCTTTATTAATGTTTTTTTTTTATTCTGTAAATTACCACATCTACATACTTTTCACATTCGACAATATCCTTGGGAAACATATATAACCTCTTTGTTAAAACGTTTAATTTTCCGCGTAAATCTACGTCAGATTCTATTTCTTTCTGAACTAACCTCAAAAATTTACACCGAGGATACCGCCGAATAAATCTACTAATACTGCTACATTGCACAATAAATAACTTAACTATTTATAATTATTAAGTTAATAATTAAAACTGGTTTTAACATTATATATACAATGTGTAAGTTTACTATACAAATCGAGTGGGACGAGCAACAGCTAAATTGGTTTCAACAAATCGCTTAACTAACGTATAGTGATGTAACGGGTATACACGCAACACGTTCACCTAATTACGAGTGGTACACACACGTTTATTTGCGACGATATACACAGCACCACATTACACAAATACATTCATTAACTATCACACAGTAAGAGACCCCAATATAACAACTCACGGGAATAAAGCCAATCAACCCGTAGCGAGGTAAGAAACGGCCCAAATCGCTCTACTATTAAAGCAAGCCTACATCCAACAGTAGACATGTAATCATGATAATAAAATTGTGATATTAATACATTACTACATGATAGTAGGAATAAAAGCTGCAATGGTTATTACGACAGATTAGCAATATTGACATCAAACTTCATCATAATTGATTACTGGAATCGAACTTAGTACCGTGTTAATAAGCAATTAAACACTGCGCTATAAAGAATTTAAATTATTTTTAATATTATTTCAAACTAATTATTGTTATTGGTACGAATATTCTTTCAGTGTATATTCGCTACATCACTACAAACTACAAATTATCTGTTGTTACGTGATTGGATAATGGCGAGGGTTCTATTAAATACTTACAACGTAACAGATATATCGTAACACTACATACAGGACTGGTGATGATCAGATGCTCTCCACCACAACTATATTGGTGATCATGTAGCTAGTCAAATTACTGGGGTAACGAAATTGAACTGTATCTCAAGATTATAATGTTGTGCTGTGTATATCACGCTGTTATTTTCTATTAAGTGAAATTTCGCAAATGAGCCTCTGCTGATCAAATTCATCGCTAATTTTGCTATAGTTTTTATTTATAATATTTCCAATTAAATGTCTACAGAGGTCCCACAGTTGTCAACTTCTGTTTCGTTATTAAATCGTGCACACGTAAAATTGTCTACAAACATATTAGTACATCGAAACGGCCGTGACAGCTCACATATGAAAATGCTTAGATTATATATACATAAATACAGAGACGGCGATCAATATTCATGATCCTCGTCCTGAGCAAAAAGGTTACCCGGCATCAGATCGCGTTGGTATCGTTATACGGCGACATTATACGCTTTATGAATATCTGAGAGCTGGGCGTTTTTAAATTCCGCCGCCATAACTGACAGGGGGATAATTTTCATTTCGCAATCTGTGACAAGAAGCGAGAGTTGTTCCGATTGGTCGGCCGCGGTCCGGACGCCGGACGCGGGCTTCCGAGAACTGCGATTTGAATTTCGAACATTAAAAATTTTGACAAGTGTTTTATTTTTTCATTTGACTCGGCTAATGTTTTCTGAGCGATTCTGCCAAGTGTTCAATTTGATTTTAATTTAGAAAACAATTATGAATCGTTTTTGTTTTAAAAGTATATTGGCTCTTTCAAATCTTAAATTACAACTTGATATCGACATGAGAAAATTTTAACAGAATTTCATAAAAAAAAACAAAAGTTACAAAAACAATAATTAAATCATTTCCATTAAGAAAATGATAAATGAAATATTTATGATTTTAATTTTTTTTTTAAATCCAAAATTATAACTTCAAATCAACATTAG
>DWLS01003954.1:0-14775 GCA_018246255.1 Pachliopta kotzebuea | reverse complement strand
CCAACAGACTAAAGTATATTAAAAAACGTAATGTTATAGTAAAAAAAACCGCAACGTTCATTAAATTGTATTTATATATTGTTTATAACAAATTCTTACTTATTAAAGTTTTGTAGACAAAAGAAACTTAATGTTAAGTTAAAAAAGTTTAAAACACGTCTGATTGTTTGAATCTCACCAACATTTTCATTTGCATAGGAGATATTTTAATAATTTTATAGTATTAAATATTTATATTAAATTCATATCTGATAAAATTCCGGTTTTAATTGTTTTTTATAACGAGAATAAACCGAATGAATAATGAAAGGGAAAAACTATTTTTGCGTAGTGGAGTACCTGCTTCACCGCTATTAACGATGATCGCTAACGACCGGTGTAAAAGCAAAACTCACGACGACGTAATGTTCGCATTTTTTGTGTTTTTATATTTTATTTTGAGGCAAAAGTTTTTGCGTCATTCATCCTCAAAATTTCGATACTCGCGAATGACTCAGTACGAGGTAATAAGGGAGCATTTGTATTAATGAAATGTTTTGTAAGTACTTACATCGTTATCAAAATACTCACTTGCGTTTCAATTTAACGTACTAAATGCACAAAAGGTAATAGCGGTAATTATTTATGCATAAAACCGCATCTATAGTATATATTGTCTTCGCCTTTCCACAGCTGTACTTGCAAAGATATATGTAAATAAAAAGTACAAATAATTTGCATGACTCTTATTTCAATTTAATCTATATGTATTTTATTGTATAATTATGGAATTCTAGGTATAAAGTGTATATGTTTAAATGTGTAGTGTTTCTATGCATATATTTTTACTGCCAGTAATTTAAAAACTTTTGTTTTTTCCCTTAATAACAACATTTTTGTGCATTAATGTATGCCATAAATGAACATACGTTATCCAGCTGAAAATAAATTTGGCCTTGACGCGATGATAAAAATAATTTCAGTGAATGCACCGACTGGCTATTCAGTGGTTCGGAATTCCGGAACAGTGGAGTTAGGGTAATCATAAAGTATATACATTTATTTACCGACCTGGTAGTCTAGCCTTCACGCATTTGGGTATTGGGAGGCCCTGACCTGGACCAAAAGACTCTTCCGCTAGCCGGTTAAGAACTGGGGCGAGCTCCGTGTAAAATAGTATCTCTCTTGTATCGAATTGAGCTTCTGCCACAAAAAGTCTACCAAATGGATCCCGCGGTGGTAATTTTACAACAAGGGGCAAAGCCACTCGCTCGCCAATTGTCTCATAACGGACGGTCACCGCAAGTACTCTGCTAAGGGCTCCGGCAACACCTGCTCGTGATTCCACTCGTACCTAAGAAAAGTTAAAAATAATTCTTATAACAGGCGTAATTTTTTTAATTTTTTATGTTAAAATTAAATAATTTTTAAAATTTTGTAACCGATAATCACACTTTATTTAAAATATATTTTATTACATCAATTAAAATTGAAGAATTTATTTACATTCACATACAAATTGTTATAGTTTTTTTTATTACGGTTACAAAGTTGATATTAGAGAATTAAGTCATTAAGTGTTAAAGCTTTTATTGGCTTAATCATGCGTCCAATTTATGGCGTGAAGAAGTTAATTAAATCTGTCTTTCGAGTACTATTATACATAAATGTTATAGAGAGCTACAGAATTTACCATTTCAACAATTTGTTATGTCAGTATTGTATGTCGAAAAATTGAATTTTTGATAAATCTTTACCTCTTGCGGTTCGACCACGCCCGCCCCGATCAACAGCTCCCTGGCCCACTCTTCAGTAAGTGCAGTGTCGGCATCGACTTCCGGTCCGGGCTCGCAATCAGACTCTTCGCTGCCACTGCTGGGGGCTTCAGAAATCGCAGCACTATCCGGCCCCCCGGCTTGCATCTTATGCCACCGAGTTCGCCTTGTTCACAATGCAAATTAAAAAACTACACACATGTTTGGCGCGAAACGGGAAATAATTACGGCGTAAAAATAACCAAAGACATTTTAGTGTACTTTGCAGCAAGCAGCGTATTTAATGTGTCGTTTAAGATCCAATAAATGCTTTCCCTACTTTAGCAAACCGCGCATGCGTCTTCTATCCCTCTATTATTCATCGGAACTCCCGTGACTCCCGTGACGTGCCGCTCACCGCTCAATGCGAATACTAATGCAGCGCGAGTATGACTTGGCTGATATATCTCATACATTAATAAGATATAGAATAAAGAGAATAATGAGATTATATTAAATTAATACCAGTTTATAATTTATTTTTTATTTCAATTGTTACACATTAAAAACCATTCTAACGGGATACATTAAAAAATATTTATTAATTTTTCACTACTTAAAATATTATGAAGCACATTTCTTTTAACGCAAGAGTATTGACTATACAAATCGCAAAATACTAATTCTAAGCTATCATAAATAATTTAAATCCCGCTGATATTTAAAAATGAAATGTACTGTACATAAAATAGTAATCTTCTCTTTGTATATGCAATTATACATCAAAACTAAAAATATTGATACTATCAGTTTATGTTATCAAAATCTATGCGATGGTAGGTCCTTAATACCCGAGACGATCTAGTTAGGCACAACAGTAACTTTTATTTCCGCTGCTGAAAATTATTGTACAAACATATATATATTCTGGTGTAAAGGGCTTTTTAACATCTTAGGTCTTAAAGAACAACCTCAAGGTAGTCACAAAAAGCAATATTATTTTAAATATGATCAAAAAAAAATCATCCTTTTAATATAAACAAATTCTTTTGTCTTCCTCATAGTGAAAACAAAATTTATATTCTAGTTCTGAAAAATTTTCACTTACAATTTAGAATCTTGTATATGTTAGTTATTTAGGTTTTAGCTTGTAACTAAACGCTAAAGGCTTAAATTGGCTATAGTTTGAACGTATAGGATGAGAAGGAGTAACATAGTAAAGACAAAGGTAATGGATGGAGGTGGTCACAGCCCTACGATACTATGAATGAATTTTAAGGATGATATTATACTTTAAACGAGACTAAAATAATAAAAATAATATTTTTTTTATTGCTAATTATGTATTCGCTATAATAATAATAATATGGATACTAAACGATACTATAAAAGTCTCAAAGAATATCCAAGTTATTGTTAAGTTATAAGCTTCTGTTATCAGTCTATGGTCAAAAAAGTTTACAATGACAATCAAAGAATTATCGACTTGGTACCGAGTGTCAACAGAAGGAATTTAAGTATTCTATAAATATGGGGAAAGAAAAGTCTAAAAAGCGGCACAAATCTTCCTCAACGGATGATAGTTTCAGCTCAAGTAGTTCCGAGTCGACGCGCGAAAAAAAGAAACTTCGTAAATTGAAAAAGAAGTTGAAGAAGGAACAGAAAAAAACTGAAAAGCTGTTAAAGAAAAAATTAAAAGAAGAAAAGAGGAAACTTAAGAAAAAGCGCAGGAGTAACAGCGAAAATCAAGATGCGCAAAAAGATGAACCACCTGCAGATATTCCAATAGGTAAATATACTCCAAATGTTCTTATCGTATGTAATCAATTGTATACCTGCTTTCAATACAATAAATGTTATACTACAAGTATTTATAAGCCGTTATTATAAGAAGTAGTAAGTGTAGTAAAACTACTCTTAAGCCTTTATTACAAGAAATAGTTGAGAAGAAGTGAAAGCAGGATGCATTTATAAACATAAGCTGAACTATTTTTTTTTAATAATATACAAATTTAAACATTTTAGAGCTCATGGAGAAATCTAAAGCAATGGCACCTATGACCAAAGAAGAATGGGAGCAACGGCAAAGTGTAGTTCGTAAAGTGATGGATGAGGAAACTGGGAGATACAGGTTATCCTATCTTTCTGATTATATATTTAATAAAGAAAACCTATTCATAATTCTAGTTAATTCAAAAAAAGAGAATATTTAAACATAATTAGTATTAAATTTGTTTACCACATTGGTACTATCACAACATCTATTTGTACCATTAAACAGTATTATAAAAATATTAATGTTCTAGTTAGATTTCATCATCATCATCATCATCTCAGCCTATTGCAGTCCACTGCTGAACGTAGGCATAGAGATTTAGGCAGGTGTATTAAGAAAAATGTCCTACTCATGTAGTCACTGTGTAATAAAAAAAAATATAATAATGAGGTAAGATTCCTTGTAAAAAAATGCATATTGCTGTCTCTCAGTGTAGTCCTGTTTTTCAGGTTAATTAAAGGTGATGGGGAGGTGTTAGAAGAGATAGTGTCTAGGGATAGGCACAAGCAGATTAACAGGCAGGCGACAAATGCTGATGGTACTTACTTCCAAGCGCAGACTCTTGACAAAAAAAAGTTACTTTAAATATGAAAAATATTATTAGTAAGCTTGATTTTTTTTATTATTTAGGTGAGTAATGACTTCTATGCCATCTTTTTTTTTTGATAATTAAAGGTTTAATTTTTTCTTTTTTAATATATGTTGGGATCACAGTAATTTGATGTGAATACAGACTATGCTATATAGTCTGTAGGTACCTTATTCAAATCTATGATGAAATTTTGACCAGAAAAAACTTCTGTCTATCAAAACAAGAATATACTTAACCTTCCAAGGTTCCATTTAAAAGTACGACTGTACCTACATAATTTGTTTATTTATAGGGGCTCAGACATTTCTAGCAAGGTATGAAAAATATTTAATACAGCTTTCAATATAATTAAGCTAAAATTTCTTTACTAATACTATATAAGATCTAGGTATGACTATTTTGGATAATATAAACATTCCTAATGTTCCTACTATTGTGGTTTGAGGCCTTCTCGCACACAGAGCAGGCTGCCACCACCATGCTGGTGGATATTATGTCTATGAAAGCTTTTGTAATATGTTAAAACACATGTTTTCTTTGGATGCTCAAACTCCCTAAGGACCTATGCATCATTTAGACATTTAGCTTGTATAATCATATTACTGAGTATAGAGCATATTATTATATTATATAAAATATTTTATATATTTAGTAATATAAAACCCACCTGTCACATATTTGATGAAAAATTTAAAACCTTTAGTTACTGTTATTAAAAACTATGTTATTTATTTCGTTATATATTCTTATGGTGTATATTAAACATGTACATTACAGTCATTACAGATACAAAAGGTTTAAAAAAGGAAAATTGTTTTAATTTGCCCATAATCCTGATTTATTTTTGATACAATGTAACAGCGGGTACATTATTATTTGTCACACTGCAGCTAACCGCTTTGTATCACAGAAAATCCTAGTGCAATTATGAGGAATTATTTTTGAGTTTTGTTAAGACTATTACTGTTGTGCTATAAAGACGTTCAACCCACAAGTTCAAATCTCATTGCACGAGACAGCCAGTAATATTAGACTTAGTACAGTTTATTGGTGGGTATTAAAACCATTATATTATCAATAATATTGCCTTGTAATTTGAAAATTGATTTATTTCTCTACCTATGAATAATATTATAGTTCATCTTTGGTTAACGACTTGTCTTCTTCATTTGATACATTATCTTCATCATCTGGCACTTTGTCTTCTAAATGTTCCTTAATCAATGAGATTAGGTTGTCCAGTGACTTCCCGCCATGCTCAACGCTGACTACTTCCTTATGTTTGTATAAAATTAAAGTGGGCAATCCATTTATCTGTTGAGAGTAAAAATCTTTTATTTATAAACTTTACTAAATATTTATATACAAATATGTTATTAAATAATATAATTAATTTTGGTAAAACAGATCTGATTTTTATTAAGAAAAAGACTATCTGTTTCTTTGATAGCTTTTAAATGCCTTAGAAGAACAAAACTTCTTAATATTACAGTTTTTATAGTAAATTTATGATGATCTTCATAACTACAGAGACAATATTAAAAAGGTTTATACAAAAAAGCTACACAAGGGCTTGAAATCAGATCATAAGAAATTCATATCACAACTGTTTTAAGTGTAACTTATATAAAGGTACACAACATGGATTAGTTTTCAAATTATCCTAATAATTTAAAACTAAAGAGTCTATAGCTATCAGAGGACTACTTACTTTTTCTGTTTCACAAATATTCTTAGATTGTACGCAGTCGATGTCGGCGATTAGTACGCGACTTTCATTCAAGAACTTTTCTCCAAGTTTTAACCACATTGGATTCAGCTGCATGCAATGTCCACACCTTTACAAAAAAAACAAGCTGAAATAAATTAGCAAACAATTTCCAATAGCTAAAGGGGTCATTGGAATGGATGAATGATAAGATATAATTGTTACCAGAGACCAACTAGGAAGGTACAACTGCAGGCATGTATTACTGCTACTGAACAGTTTTATGTAAGCATTATTGAGATTAAGTTTGGAGGATTCTGTTGATAGTTAAATTATTATGGTGTTGAGACTACATTTTGTCTTTCTGAGATCATAACCATGTGGTGCCGTAGTTATCTTCCTTATAAGGACAACATTGTTATGGTCCATCAGAATCATTTATTACATCAGATTGTCCAATCAAAATTAAAATCTAAAATAATTACACACCATGGTGCAAAAAAGTTTATGTAAACTATATCCTTTTCTAAAAAGGTTTCAAATGTCTCTTCAGTAATCCTCGCGACAGGGAGTGTTTTCTTTTTCTTCATAAACTTATCAGGATCATGATTTTCCGTCAATATCATTTTATCTACATATGCCTTTAGGTTTTCAGTGTCCACTTCTGCGACTCCAGTCTAGGATACAAAATTATTGATTAATATCGTAAATTGAAATATAATATAATAATATATGTGTATATGCTTACAATTCTTCCATTAACTATCCAAACAAGATGAGGATATTGTTTAATATCAAAGTTTTTGCATGTCATCTCATTGTCCATACAGTTCACCTTTCCCACTTGCATATACTCATTGTGGGCATACTGCACCGCTAGCTCCGCCCACAGTGGAGCCAGCCTCTGTAATAACAATATATGATGTTAAGTATTTATTTAAAAAATATGTATATATGGGATTAATTTTAATCAGATCCTTATATATATTAATACAAAGGATCAAAGAGATACAGAGAGAAAATCAAACAATAAGTTTATGGAATATTGAACAAAACAATCTTTTAAATTAATCATTTAAAAATAATTAAATTAAAAAGTAATTCTATTAAATAGTATAGAAAACAAATTTTCCATGTCAGTGATATACTAAATTCTTACTTTGTACTACAGAGGTCCCTCTTTCAACCTGAAGCGAAAAGTTTTTCCTGGTATGAAAATGTATATATATTAAATTAGTCATGTATTTATTATTTTTATTCTTACCTGTGAAGCTTTGCACCAAGGTGCGTAGAACATTATAAAATGTTGTCCTTTACAGACAAACTTTTCAATATTTTGATCAGTCAAATATGCCATACCACTGTATATCTTAACCTCATTGCTGGTTTTTGTTTCCTCCCCCTGAAGTTAAAATAATTAAGGAGTCAAAAAGAGATTTCATAAAAGGAGTATAAAAATTAACAATTTCAAAAATTGGCAGATTTTTGTTTTGACTTTTACAGACGTAGCAGACACTTTTGCACTATATAACAATTTGAATAATCATGTTAATGATTGAGTATTGTTTTAGCTTTCATGAAATTCAAGGATAAATTTGCAGTAGTATATAATATGTAGTATAATTGAATACTTACCTCAGAATTAATAGAGAACACTTCACTAAGAAATAAAGTCAAAGAAGGGAGATCTCTAGTACCCTTGTATTCTACAGGTGAGTTGGAATTTTTGTGAAAGTACAATAATGTAGGGTAACCTGTAACAAAATCTGTATTATAATATGACATAAATGAAAAATTTAAGTGAAATGAAAAAAGCCTTTTTTTTCAACTATTTTTATCAATTGGTAAACTCAAGCTTTTGGTTATAGGATGCAGGCAACCTGCTTGGAAACTTTACCACCACAATTAAGAAAACAGTGTCTTACCAATATAGCATTTAATTATTAAATTAGTACCACAATATGTGTAAAGCTAACATTTTTATAATAATTATAAAGAAGTGCCAAACAAAAATTACAAAAAAAGATTACTTTTCTATCACATATCAGTTTTTTTAAAAATTTCTTATACAAATAAATTTATTGATCTTAACACACCTATTATTATATAAATATTCTTAAATTTAAAACCACTCTTGACAGTACTAAATAATTATTACATAATTATTGCACAGTATTTTAAGGATTTTTTTTAACAATCACACTATGTTATAAAATTTCTGTTTTAAATAACTTTATACTTTATTGTTATCAATAAGTCTGTCTCAATATTTTAACTTTAAATAATATGATTTAATGAATAAACACTACTTTATCATATATTACCTGTTATGTCAATTTCATGACAAAGTTTAGAATGCAATGTACAATCTACTTGAGCAATAGCAAATTTAGAATCCTTGGTATTCACTAGTTCTGCTAATTCTGTCCATATTGGCTGGAACTCTGTACAATGACGACACCTGTAATTTATTTTATTATCATGAAAAATAACTCTTCAAATTAAGGTTGTTAGCACATACATTCATTCTGTACTAACCATGGGGCATAAAACATTATAAAATTCCCATCCATGTCTTCAATTTGTCCTTTAAAAATATCTGGATTGTATTCATATACTGATCCATCTTCAGGTGTTACAAATCGGGTTAACAATGTAAATAATATGAAGGATAGCCAGGGATATGAAAAAGCAGACATTTCCGCTTAAAATTATATAAACAAGGTTTTAAAGAAATTATATCCTTATTATGTTATTTATTTTTGGGATACAATAACATGTCCCAGAATAACCACAAATCTACAGATAAATCAATTTTGACGTGTGACATTTGACAGAATCATTATTCACAAATTTATAAAAACAAAATCGATTCTCGGTTTTTACCTTTTAAGTTTTCATTTTCCTAACATTGTGTGATTGTATTAAAAAACCCTCTCACACGAAATGCATTTACTATAATAATGTTTATCACATCTTATCAAATGAAATAAACGCTACAAGACAAGTCATGCTTTAACATGAAATGATAGATAATCGATGTATTATAATTCTTAAAAATTAATTTAAAAAATGCAATTGTAAATTAGATTGAAAAAGTACTATTTTTTAATCATTGAATCAATTGTGCTTTAGATAAGAATAATTTCAATTTGATTTATTAAATATTCGATTTTTTGTACAAGACTGCTTTATATCTGAACCGTAAACGTCAGTTTGGCGTAGCTTTTACGAACACACTAAAGAATGTGGTAATTCTTCAAAATGGTCGCTTTGTATGGTTTGCCAACTTGCATGTCTGTGTTTTAGAGTCCTTTGTTATCGTAAATCGTTTAATATATATTGATATATCTACGAAAACACCCTATAGTTGCAGTTACTTTGTGTTGTGCATAAAACATTGAATTGGTAATCTTAAACTGTGTTGTGGAAGAACGATGTCATCGGTAATGTGAGAGCACTCAACTATCATTTTTATTTTACGAGATTATGACGTCTAAGATTCTCACTTGGCTTTGCGGAGAGTAAAAGAATATCAGGTAACTTTTTTGCTTTAACGTTTACTTTTCAATGGACCCTTTTTTAATGTTGTATATGAAACAAAGCCGACTCTAATTTTGGCATTCCACAGGTCTATGACAGATTTGATTCGTGTTGAGCATTCTTTAATATTCCTATTAGTGTCTTTAACTTTTCTGTTTTCATTATTAAATTTGTTTTAGTTTTATTTAGAAATGTTGTTAATACTATATGTAAATTATGTTCCCTTATTACTAGTCGTATTATTGTCGGATTTATAACAACAACAATCTAAATTACTACCAAGTACTAGATTTTCAACAGTTTAATTTATAAATTCCATTATTAATTTATTGTATGTTTTGTTTTCAGTTATATTTTCGTCAAATTTTAGTACGATTTGAAATGTACAATGTTTTATAAGCATTAAGATAACAATATAGTGAGTGATTTTCTTTACATTGGTGACAATTTAAAAAAAAAAAGAAAACAATAATAAACATAAATGCGATACTTAACAGCTGATAAGTGCAGCTGGTGGGGTGTGCTTATGTGATGGGAGGGGTGGGATGAAAGCTCGGCGCTCGGGCGCTGCGCCATGAACCCGCCGGCGCCCGGCAAGACGGCCACGCGCTCCTCCGGATACCACCAGAAGGCGCTCGCCGAAATCCGCAACTCATTACTGCCATTTGCCAATATCGGAAACTCTGAACCACCTGGCTCGTCTGCTGCCAGTACAGTAAGCTCCGGTGTTAGTTCTGGTTTCAGTTCGTCATCGGGGAATGGACTCGATAAGGATTTAAATGTGCTACCACAATCTCTTAATCAGCTGATAGCTCTTGGATATGAAGAGGTAAGTTGAACGCAATACTTTAATGTGTCGTTACTGTTATTGACTTTCTTTTTTAAATTATTTTCTATGTAGCAATTATGCATTGATAAAATATTACATTGATTGATTTTACTGACTTAAATCCTGTAGTCAAATATTGAGTTTGTAATAAGTACTATTTCAGTTTGTCCTGTTATAGTAATAATTGACCATGTAACTAAATTATAGTACCGCATCATTTATATTGCGTAAGTGTATTTTTATAAAGTAAATAAACTGAAAATAACTATTTTCAAGTTTTGTTATGCATATTCTTAGAATTTAATAACTATGAAAATTGTGCACATGCAGTTAGTTTCTCTGTTTTATTGGAATCCTCATTAAAATGTTTTAAATAATATGATGACTGTAAATAGGCTACCAAAAGCTTTATTTGAATTCAAGCATAATTTAAAACTTATTAGAAAAACTCCTTAGTCATCATTAGTGTGAGTAAAAATGCATGAAAATTTCACAAATGATCTGTTTTTTTTGCCATTGTTATCACATTTATTAAATTTATGTGAGAATTTCTAAAATTGCTTGAAATTTGCCAATCTCGATATTATCTTTATTTTATTGCCTTCTACCATGTGGACTGAAGAGAGCGAACTCTGATTAAAATAATCTTTGTATTAACCATGTATTATTAATATATCTAAAAACATGTTTTTTTTTATTTTCTTATTAATCACTGTAAAGCTAAAGCGTATTAAATGTCACAGAAATTTCATTTAACCAATGTATATAACTAATGATCTATGTGCAGGCCAATGTATGAAAATTTTAGAAAAATTTGTGTTTATGTCTATACTACAAACTACAACATATAATTGCTGGTGGATTAATGAAGTTATTTGTGGTAGTAGCTTGTTAGGATTTAACGATGTGATATGATAATTATTCTGTTTTTAATATATTAAGAAAGATACCTTATTGTACGATTAATTCCTATATACAATTTAGTTTCATGAAGCTTTGGTACATGCATGCTGTCGAAGATAGGTTAGATTTATTATCTAAGATATGGAGAAGTCTGATTAGTAGACAATGTGTATAAATTAATGATTAATCATGAATCATGAGTATTGTCCTAAAATACAGGCTATGCACTAGTTTTTACGTTTTATGTTTCTAAAAAGAATTAAACGAAAATTTTTACAATTTGTCTACATTATAATACAGATGAAAATATTAACAATAGTTATTTTCATAAATATTCTACAATTATATACTGATAGAAGATGGTTAAATTGTAACCATGTTTATAATTTAAATCCATTATGTTATATACTTTCTTCTCTAATTGTTTAGTCTAGATGAAAAGATGATTATAAAACAACTTGATTCAATATAATCTAACTGCAGTTGTATGTAAACATGACAACTATTGTACATTTGAATATGATTGTGATGTAATTTTCAAAGTAGTTACTAATGCAGCTATAGACTATTGCTAAATTGCAAATATGTTTTTTTTATCTATACCGAGCTGTTAAATAACTTGATATGATGTTAGCTGATTATAAGACCAAGCCTTCTCTGGCTTAAATGTTGACAGCCTGAATTCAGCGATACAGTAACAGCTGCAGATTGACAATTTGAGCATAAATAAAAAAAAAACAAGGCTGGTTCGATCAAACGATACCCTCAACCATAATCCACAAATATGTGGCCCACGATTAGGATGAGAGTTCTCCATTTTTCTAAGAAGTCCTTATCTGTAAGGAAATTTGATTAATTTTTAAGAGTTAATGATTTTTTTGTACCTAAAAGTTGTTGATTGTTACAATACAATTAAGCATTTTGATTTCAACACTTTTAATCTTTGAGTTTTTCTTTAGCGTAATCTTTAATTACTGATTTAAAGTTAAATGGGATATGCAGTTCAAATTAATCTCATAGCAGTTTCTATTCATTTGCAGGATCCAGCTGTTAAGGCACTTAAGTACGCTGGAGGTCGCTTTGATGCAGCTCTCGATTATCTTTCGAAGCAACAGGAGCCTCTTAATGGAGTTCTTAAGTCGAGTAACTTTAGTACCAAGCTTATAAGAAAGCCTAGCCTAGAAAGGGAGCTTAATCTCCATAGAGGAAGTCCTGCACTTGATTCTGGTGCTGGTAGCTCGAGGTCAGATAGCCCTCGGCAGTCCGACGCGCCCCCTCTTCCTCACGAGAAGTTGAGCAGGCAATACTCGCCTTCCGGTTTCTCCGAGCCACCGCCACCGCCACCACCAAGATGTCCTTCAACACCGCCCGTGCCACCTTCTGTCCAGCAATTAATGAAGCGGATGTCTCCGGCTCCGCCACTACCGCCTGCGCGAGGCACAAGTCCTGTCGCGTCCGGGGCACCTACACCCCCTGCGCGGCAACCAATGATAGTTCAGAATGGACCACAAGTACAACAGCAGTTGAGTCAACAAATTCAGGCGCTGAGTATATATCAGCCTGGCTCCACGGGCGCAGAACTCCCACCTCCTTACCCGCTGTCCAGCGTCCCCCCGCCTCCATCATATTCCGTTTCAATGCAAAACCGACAAAGCCCTACGCAGTCACAGGATTACAGGAAGAGTCCTTCTTCAGGGATTTACTCTGGAGGAACTTCTGCGGGGTCACCGAGTCCGATTACAGTCACACAGTCAACTGGCTCGTCATCTGGGATGACTCGGCCCACTCCTATTCAACCGTGGACAGCAAGACAAGCGGTTCAGCCTCCGATTATAATGCAATCTGTAAAAAGCACACAAGTCCAGAAGCCTATATTGCAAACTGCAATTGCACCCGTTGCCCCACCGCCCGTCGCCAGTTCCGTCGTCCAGCCTCCGCCGCCGTCTTATGCTAGTTCTATCCAACAGAAGCAGCAAGCCCAAACGCCGCCCAGTTATCCGTTAGCGCCGAAACCTTCGTCGCCTGGATCGACACCTCCCGTGATACCCACAGCCACTACACCCACCGTCCCCACCACTGAACCCCCGAGTTATGCTATTACTATGCAAGCCCTCGCTGTTCAAAGGGGAATGCACCCTATACCCCCACCACCTTACGGAAACCAAAATGACAATACTACGACTGTAAACTCTCACCATTCACCTTTACATAAAAAGTTTTCTAATAACTGCGATATCAAAGGCGAAACGTCTCAGGGCCCCATGGAAATCAAATGTCTCAATCAGAACTGTAACTTGTTAAAAGAAAGTGTTCCATCCAGCTCTGATAAGAGCTCGAATGGATCAACGGAACGCCGGTCGAAAGGTTTACCTGATAAAATAAGACACCAGTCGCCCATCCCCGAAAGAAAACATATCAGCAAAGAAAAAGAGGACGAGAGGAGAGATTGCAAAGTCAGAAATTATTCACCTCAAGCTTTTAAGTTCTTTATGGAACAGCATGTAGAAAACATCCTCAAGTCGTACAAACAGAGAACGTATCGCCGGATGCAGTTGGAGAAGGAAATGACGAAAATAGGCCTGAGCGCGGAAGCTCAGTGCCAGATGAGGAAGATGCTATCGCAGAAGGAGTCCAACTACATACGGTTGAAGCGGGCAAAGATGGACAAATCGATGTTCACAAAGATAAAGCCGATAGGTGTCGGTGCGTTTGGAGAGGTAACTCTTGTTAGGAAGATTGATACTAGTCATCTATATGCCATGAAGACACTGAGGAAAGCGGATGTGCTGAAGCGCAACCAAGTTGCGCACGTTAAAGCTGAAAGGGACATCTTGGCTGAAGCCGACAATGAGTGGGTAGTTAAGTTGTACTACAGCTTCCAAGACAAAGACAATCTGTACTTTGTCATGGACTACATCCCCGGTGGTGATTTGATGTCGCTGTTGATAAAATTGGGTATATTCGAGGAGAACTTGGCCAGGTTCTACATAGCGGAGCTGACATGCGCGGTGGAGAGCGTCCATAAAATGGGCTTCATCCACAGGGACATTAAGCCCGATAACATTTTGATAGATAGAGATGGTCACATCAAGTTGACCGATTTCGGTCTATGCACAGGCTTCAGATGGACGCATAATTCCAAATACTATCAAAGGAATGGTGAGTAAGATTTTATCATTCCTTTTTGGCCATAGGAAGTTCTTTTCGCTGTAATAACCTTTTGTTTCCTTTTATCTCATCTACTATTGGCTGATACTATGTTAAGTCAAAATTTGTCATGGTCAATGTATATCACTTTTAGTTCTTTATATCTCACTATGTAGTTTTTAAGGTCATCCTCTACGACAGAGTTCCCCAAACTTTTTTGTATCGTAGACCCCCCTACTTACCTGATATTGATTTCCTGTAAAT
>DWLS01003953.1:0-14776 GCA_018246255.1 Pachliopta kotzebuea | reverse complement strand
GTCCCACACTAGGCAAGCCTGTGCTGTGGGCACCTATATCGCTTAACTTAAAACTATTTTAAACATTCACATATTGAAGTCAAGATTTAAAGGATTGTAGATAAATAATTAAAACTCCTTTTCTATACTAACACATAACATAGCGGCTAGCTTGGAAACTAAAACCCATATTTCTCTTTATTACTTTCATTCCTGTTTTATTGGTTAGGAGGCGGCACGTGAGTGAGAAACTTTGCGGATCATCCACACCAGTCTAAAGTTTCCCTCCATCGCTATAAAGAAGATCGTGTATCATCTCGGACCTTAAATTTTTTTAATCTAATCTAACTTAACTTCGTATTAATCTGACCCTATAAATGTTACAACAAACAAATAGTTTTATTTATATATATACAAATATTATAAAGTATTTGTGTATAACAGATTTAATTTACTTACATATACAAATATCTATAAATAATATTCTCTATCATCATCAGCATCATAATGAAGTATAATCAAACTAAATCTGATGATCAGATAAGAAACATTATCCCTGATCTTTTTATTTTATTTAAATATCCGACGAGAGAAGCAAGGCGTTCACCTGATGGCAAGTGATACGCTCGCTCATAACAAGATAACGCTGGTTAAGAAACATAAAGTGTTTGGTCCCATTACCATAGTAATTTGACTAGCTACAGAACCCTTCAAACCGGAACACAATAATGTTCGTAGAGTACTGTTTAACACTGCGGCGGTACCTACCTAGACGGTCAATTCAATCCTACAATCAGTAAAAGGAGCTATGGGCCACAATACAGTTTCTTTATTTCTGAACACACTTTTAATTGAGTGATTATATAGTGATACATAGCAAGCTGTTTATTTGTAAATTATTTAATTTTAAAACAACTTTAGTTACAGCAGGTCTTGTATATACATGTGACTTCATCATCGACATCCGTCAACGTCGCGAATTTAATTACGGATGTCATCACATCCACTCAGTATTAATTGCAGTGTGAGATTATTAGATAGGTCCCACATGCCAAGTAGCAGGACTTGGCAACAGTAAAACAGTTCACCTTTCAGTGAGTTGAATGTAGCATCAAATGGCTCTATAGTAATTGTTGATTTATCGTAGCGGGATCTTTACTGGTAAGACAAATTCCTCATAAAAATTGTGTTTAATTAGAATGGTATACAATGACCGGTTTGGGATGTTGAAGCTCGTTAAGCCAGTAAGATCAAACTACAACGCCTTTCAAAACTAATGAGATGATCAAAGCGTTCACCTGATGGTTGACGTATGCAACATGGTGCTAGTTATGATGGTATATAGCACAACATTGCGTTCGTCTCCTCAAAACATAACATATTAAGTCTCCTTACCCCAGAAATTTCTTTTGCATACAAAACCCTTCGAACCTAAATACAGTAATGTTTGCATGTTACTATTTGGCGGTAAAAATAGGAGCTGCGGTGATACATTGACGGTTTCCGGCACCAGTAGGTTCTGATGCCTAAGACCACCAGTGACAGACACAAAGAATGATTTGCGACTACTGGTGCTAGATCTATATTACTACATACCGTCTGTGTACGACCATAGCTATTCACTAATTATAGACAAACTATACAAACATTACTATATTACAGTTTAAAGGTTGTAGCTAGTGAAATTACTGGAGTAACGATACATAACATATGTCTCAAAGCGATGAGCGCAATGTGGGCTGTGTACACCATTATAACAATCACCGCCTTGTTATGGACGAGCGTATCACTTAACATCAGGTGAACGCCTTACTATTCACGTCTCTTTGTTGACTAAAAAAATTAGGACTAATCGACCTCTGGCAAGTGATATACCGTCAGCTTTAGGTGACGAAGCGAACAAAACTTTCACATGATGGTAAGTGATTTACATTTTGTTTCACGTCGTTAGATTTTTATTATTCTGCTTCTTGTTTGTTTGGTGTGCGGGACGGTGACCATTATTTTTATGTTTTAATTCGACCCCCGGGTGTGGTGGTCGCGGCGGTACGAGCGCTTTTACGGTTCGAAAATTAGCATACTTTATGCTCCAATAGCGTTCAACGCAGATTTCCATATTTCTGTTTCGTTTATTACATCGCTTCCGTTGTTACCCCTGTTCACCACTGTGTCCACTGCGTTTGGAATGTTAACCTTATCATTGTTCTGTTTAGGTTCATAATTAAACTTTCAAATAGTTCATCTGCTGTAATTGGGTCATGATTAGGGGGTGGTTACCTTTTAACATTTCTGTAACAGCTACCACTGAAAACGGTAATGAGTATACTAACAGATCAATACGGAACGAAGTTTACATGCTACAAAGAGAAAGAGTGAATATAGATGAAGTATTAAATCACGCTTTGAAAACAAAATATCTTAAAAGTTAACCGAAATGGATATTCAACTATTTCCGAATTTGTCTTTAATTAATCCAATACTTTTGTTGGAGACACAAAGATATACTTATAAGAATATTATAAAACAATAAACCAAAGGTTTTAGAGAAGCTTCCATTAAGTTGTCACTGTGTAAGTTTTGGAAAATCTTCTCATCGTTAATTTAATCTTGTGACGGGGTCTGCTTAAACATTTAAATTTACGATCAACTGAACATAAGTAGGTAAAGAGCTCGAACCCACCGAGACCATAATAAATAAATGAATTAATGAAAGCACCATTACGCTTCGACCATAAAAGGTAATAAACGAATGACCTCATTCAATATTAAAATAACAAACGTTAAAAAAATTGTTTCAGGTTTGCGGTTAATTTTAAATTGAGTTTACCGTATTACGGTTAAATTATATTTATTTTTCGTTCCACTATTGGGATATCTATGTCCAGCAGTGGACGTCTATTGATTGATGATGATATTTATTTATTACTGGACAAAATGGAATATATTCTCTAAATTCAATTTAGTAATTACAAATTTTATATTGAACTTTAGTACAACAGTTGGCATAAAGTCTCTGTTGGCAATTTAGCACAGCTGCTTTCCTTCCAAGACGAAGACCCATAGACGGGCCCAATATGAGGTGGAAAAAGGAGAATTCCAAGTGACTGATGACGATATCAAGGACGGCGTAAAAGACATAGGTTAGGTAAACTGACCTTACCAACATATAGGACAGTGGTTAAAAAATTTAAGAGACGTACAATATAAAATCTATGTTCAGTAGAAGGCATCAATAGACAGTTATTTAAAAAAAAAAATAGAACTAAACGGACTCCAACATAGCTAAATAGGCTATGGATGCACTTTTTAAGTGAAACCAACAAAGTTTCTTCTTTAAATGAATCATTTTCGTAATTTTCTGTTTTTTCTATAACTTCCTACGTAATCCTGAAAGCTTGTAATGCGAATGGAAATTACGCAGGAGACATATTTATTGCCATCGATTTATGTGTTTTCGAAATCATAACTTACGTCTGGTTTCCAACTTCCCATTCGTCTCACTGATAAATAGTTATTTCATCTAATGAATAAGTAAGCGAAAGTGAGTACTAAGCTCGAAAAATCTTTTTTTAAAAATAATCATTACAACAAATAATGTTTGTACAAAGAAAATTATACATTGATTCTTAAAAATATTGTAAGTTTTCAGCCAAAACAAAACCAAAACTGATATGATTACTTTATAGAGAAACCTAAGGATATGATATTTGATCGAGAACAAAAATTAAATAATTAAAGCAAGTTAGACAGTCGAAATATCGAAGAGGAGCTTTTAAGACGGCGGGTAATAATGAAAGAAAACCATAATGAAACAACAACCGCAGGGGAAAAGGATATAGAAGCTAATAAGGTAGATGATACATCGACGGTATCAGAATTATTCGAGCGAGAATCTGATTAAAGAAGCTATCAGAATTATAACAGGGACAATCTGGAAAGTAAAACCAAGAGGTAGATCGACCATATCAGAATTAATGGATAAATAATCCGATCAATATTAAGGTAGACTAAAGTTTGGAAGCAGAAAAGGCGATGTTTTGGTACCTACCTGGTATACATAAGTATATGTGTGTCTGTGTGTGCTATCAACAGTATATTCCTTCTATTTTTTTTTCTTTTTAGAGTTTAATGTTCATTCTCATATATATATTAAGATATGCATACATAACGAGGAAATGGTCTTCTCTAGACTATCTCCGGGAACAGAAGCATGCCAGCAGATAATAAGAGAGCTGGTAGTCCAGTGAGGTTCTGTTCTGTAGCATAATTTAAATTCGTTGAGTAACACATAAACCTCTTTGGTCCAAACTTATTTTGTTCACGTAGAAGACGTATTGGGAATACGTATGTACATACATTCGGCGCGCGTAACCAAGATGCTCTCTGAATGAAGCAGCAAGGGAAATAAATTCCGTAAAGATTTATCGGTACGTACCGTAATATGAATTAATGACATCTCAATTGGGTTAATACCAGAGCCGAAAAAACATAAATAAAAATTTTACGACGAACAAATATAAATAAAATAATTCTTTGCTCCAAAGCCTACATTTGATGTCCACTAAACCCTTATACAGCTTTCGCAGCTTGTTTCAGGCATAATTTATTATATTGCCTATCTATCAACTGATGATGATGATAATGATGAATATAACACATTGAATGTCCTCTAAGAAATTCAATGATACAACAATGAATTATGTTACAGTGTATATGAATGAGTGCGATTAGTTACAACATAATAAGAAAACTGTTGCCAAGAAAACATACATAAACATTTAATAAACTATTCTAGTATTTGATAATAAGACTAGACTATCATTTTCACACCTCAATACCTAGGCTTACAATAAATAGCTACTAAAACTAAACAAAGAAAAAATATTCATTTAAAAATTATTAAAAGGCAAGCGATCGTTGAATGAGAACAAATTAAAAAAGTAGTCATTTGGCACAAGTTAGAATTAGACAATAGCTATAAATAGGAAAATCTATAGCTTTTAACAGAAAACGAAGTCGTTAGCACAGTTTTATAGTGTGCTAAACCTGGACGTCGTGGTACGGAAAATACATGAGAGTTGGATTTTTTCTGAACAGGCATGCGATATAAGCAGTCAAAGAAAATCACCAAGGAGAGTGAAGCTGTTAACTAACAATATTATCACCTGCTGTCAGTATAAAAATTACCATCAGAAGCAGCAGCCGATAGACGTCCACTCCTGGATATAGGCCTTCCCCAATAGTGGGAGGATATGAGCCACGCAGGTACAATGTGAATTGGTGAGGAACTAAAGCCACGTTTGTTGATTATCAGGGTATAACACGAGCTGGTAAGGTGGACTTGGGTCTCGTGAATTTCTGTGTGGGACTCCTTACACCCCTACCTATACAAAGAATGTTAAAAAATTCATTATTTATATTCACCCATTATTTTATAACACAGAAAAAGACAGAGTTAGATTGTATTAATTAAGTTAGTAAAGGCGCTGTCTCATTCTCACTTAATATTATATAGTATGAGAGAGCTGAAAGATATCCAGACCGAAGTGGATTTACGAAATCCTTTAATCCTTAAAGTCCGTTCGCGCTTGACTATTTCTTAACGGAGTTCTATATTTTATCAAAATTTAATTCTGGTTTGTATCATTATTTACTTAAGTATTTATTTTAAAGTATCTTCTACCTACTACAACATCTTTCCTTTTTTTATATATTCTAAGAGGCAACGAGACGAGCAAAGCGTTCACCTGATGGTAAGTGATACACTTTCCCATAACATGGCGCTTTTTAAAATGGTATATACAGCACCACATTGCGCTTGTTACCTGGAAACATAGTGTTATGTCTCATTACCTCAGTAATTTGACTAAATTACAGCACCCTTCAAAGCCAAACACAGTAATGTTTGCACAGTACTATTTGGTGGTAGCAATTAAAGCTGCAGTGGTATCTACCAAGATGGTCTGTGGCAAAAGAGATTTACTACCAGTAGATTAATAACAATATCTATTACAACTGTTACAGTTTGGTGGAAATTTCTACCCCCTGGTGGACGGTTGGTATTATTTCTGTAAACACCACCTCGATGACAAAGGATGCTGTGTTTACATTTCATCATGGACACTACACTGTTTTATGTTGCGTTTGTAAGCATGTTTAATTTAAAAATATTTAATTTGGAAAATGTTTCCTGTATCAGGTAGTACTGACTATTATATTATATTTAATCTATAAACTGATTCAAAAGTTACTATTAGAACCTTTTACAGGCCCATATAAGTCGTATAGAACTGGGCAATGACTTAAAGTTTTACTACTTTTAGTTTCACCAAAAGGGTTCTGCACAAAAAAACAAATTATACTTAATATAGTGAAGAATTTGGATACGCATCTATTTTCTTACTTATCTCAAGACGTGAAGCGCAATGTGGTACAATGTATGGTATACCATCTTAACCAGCGCCAATTAATGTACAAACATATCACTTAAAGTTAGCAAATACAATTCGATTTTAATAAATAAAAATAATAGTAATATTAACAAATCACTTGCCAACAGGGGCCGGGGCCCGCGTCTAAGGGATTTAACCTTAACTGTAATTTTTATATGAATCGGTTAAGTAATTGGTCCATCGTGACTTGACGGGAACTTTTACATCGGCCTCCTCCTTGCGGTACCTCCCTTCTCTCCCCCCACAACTCCCCTCCATTGTATTATGATCGATCCAAGGAGCATGAGGCTGTCATTATTGCCTTTACAGCACAAAGAGAACAGCTTCTAATGAAAAGTTCCCGGGTTCGATTCCGGGACAATATAGTATTTACGGAATATTCTATATTTCGATATAACATTTTCCACATTGCTCTGCTCTCCGTAACTCTTTTTCTCTGTCTTTCTCTCTGTAACTATATCTCTCTCTGTAACTATCTCTCCTAACAACGGTCATTCCCTGTAACTGTCTCTTTCTGTAACTGTCTCTCTCTTTGTAACTGTCTCTCCCTGTAACTATCTTTCTTTGTAACTGTCTTTCTTTGTAACTGTCTTTCTTTGTAACTGTCTTTCTCTGTAATTATCTCTCTCTGTAAATGTCTTACTCAGTAACGATCTCTCTCTGTAACTCTCTGTCTGACTATGAAAGCGTTGTAGTATAGTATATTTGTGTGTATTTTTTCTTTCAGGTAGTAGAAGATAATCGCTACCTTTCAGCCTGAAAGGCGCTGTAGTTAATCAAGTTATCATAACGTTTCTTAACATCACGATTCATAGTATTGAAAGCGTGTGATGTCGTGTAATTATCTTAACCATCACCGTTTGTTATGGGCATATACACGATCTAACTTTTTAAATAGAGATTAAGTTCGGTTATAGTATTGTATGAAGCTGAAGGAGGAGCTTTTCATCGTACACAACCTTCAAAATAGCATCTATACCATTTTACCACGTAAAAAAAATTCCGTAAGTTTAATCAAAATAAATTAATTTCTTCGAATCCATCATCAATTTCATTTTCAAAGTTAGCAGGTTGTGTTTCCAGGCGACGGCACCCTTATTATAGTAACGACCATACTTACCGTCGGAGGAAATCACTCGTAGGAACTACACTCGAAACCTGTTCAGGAAAAGCTAAGCTCACACTGACAAGCAGCGCGATGGTGATGCTCACATAACCTACCACCTTATTTTTTAATCATCGGTAAAACCTTCTAAAGTTACCCTACTTCTAGAAAGAAGTCAAGGTTATAAGGGATTTATACCCATTAATACCCCAGGGCTGTTATCCTCCTCAGCATAGACACTATGCTACGACAAAATACGAGATTACTTCATACTTGTCGTCCGCCTCGGGTTCACTCAATGGTGAGTGTTGGCCCTCACCATCAAAACCTGCATTTTCATTATATAACCTACCACCTACCATCACCACGACTACAACTTATCAACTTGAATGAAGAAAGATTTCCAATTAATACCACGCAATACATATTCAGCTCAGCTATATAAATAAACAACCCATTTATTATTACCACTATTGTAACTAGGCAGTAATAGACAAAAAGGGACAGAACTATTTATCCATGAAGTTAGCCAAGTCAGTGCCATCGGATATAATATTACACGAAAGTCGTTAAGTATAGAAAATATCAATTTCTTCACGATATTTTACTCCACAGGAAGCTCAAGTTCCGTTGGGATTGAACACGTGACTGCGTTATCAAAAAGTAAATTGTGCTATCACCACTTCACCTACAGTATAAAAAATAAAATTTCACCTTCTTTTAGATCCGGTAACACGGTTAAATTTTAACATTATGAGTAAATTACTATTAACGTTTAAGTTTATTATACTGTAGCGTGGATTCAGAAACCCTATTAATAATAACTCATATATCTGCGAGTGACCATTTAATCGTTTCACATTACTTTTTTTTAGTAATAATAGAATATTAATTACTATTTACACAAATGTTTTAACATGAAAATAATTCCTACTCAAACATCTGTATTCATATTCTAATAGATTTTAAATTGACACCAAAAATTATGCTAATCCATGTTTAATCGAGATTTTTTTCTATTAATTGAATACTTATAGTAATATCATTAAATTCTATGAAGCAACGAGAAGATCTTCACTTGATAATAAGTGTCCTTCAGTGTAAATGATAAATACTGAACCGATTTGGGTTCATTGCTTTAAGACTAGATTTAATGATTCGTTAACCCAGTAAATTGACTGGTTATGACGCCCTTCAAATTAGAACACAGTAATGTAAACTAATGATTAGTAGACTGAGATGAGTAGTAGTAACAGATTACTGTTTGGTGGTAGAATCAAAACGGACGTTCTCCTACAGCAGACATCTACCACCAATAGAATAGTAAAGAGTAAGCGAAATTATTTAGTAAGAATTAATCTGAATGGTATTGTTAAATATGAAATAATACATTTTTGTATATTGTATAGCGAAAATATAGTTCGCCCGCTAAACAAGTGTCCGTGTGAGCGGACCCCTAGGGGCCCACAATCAGATCACGCCATCGGCGACCTTTATCGAAACAGAATGGGCGAGCATTCGACAGTACTTTGTAAAGAGAAAATTGTATTTTTATTAGATTCCAAGAATCGAAAAGGTTGACGCAAGAATAAAGGTAATAGTGATTTTAAACATATTGGGGTCCAAAACGGTTATTGTGTTTACTTTAAACGACAACGGATTAAAAACTAAACTCAAATTCAAATAAAATGCCATATTAGCTCTCATATTGAACCTGGAACAACAATGTTGTGGTAGCAGCATAATAACACGGTGGTAGCTAGTCATGCCGGATCGAAGTAACAGTACAATTTGTTGAAAAACATCGAGAATGTTGAGAAGGGTTATGAAAGCATAGAAACGAGTCCAACCCAGGGACGTGCTGGAGTCTAGTACAGGGAGATACCGTGGCGACCCATAGGATATCCTATATATCCTTGCATCGTCCTCCAAATTACGAATCTAAAGTCCTATTTACTTCGATGAAAACTCCAAAAGTCCACTTGTGATTATAAAGCTACGGATAGTTAATATAGTAGACTACAATGTAGTATTTACAATAATAGTGTAGTAAGATATAAAGGCAAATAAGAAGCGTTTTAAAAAGATCAATCTTTTCTAAAATTTTTAATATTGAACCAATTACTTTACTGTAAAACTAAAAGAGATATATTATTGAGTAGTTTTATAAATTTGAAGATGTTACTAATTTCGTGAAAAAAAAATTAAGTTGAAATTTCTGTCCTTATCCGCCTTACAAAATTAACTGGTGGTAGGAGTCTGTTGGTACAAACCGTCTGGGTACAGCCATAGCTCTTATTGCAGCCAGCATACAGTACTATGCAAACATCACTGTGTTCCGATTTGAAGGGTGCAGTAGCTAATGAAATTACTGGGGTAACGAGACCTAATAAATGCCTTAAAACGACGAGCATAATCTATTACAGTTTAAACCTTTGTTTATATCTAGTTACATGACGGTAGATGTTTACATCGTGATTAGAGTCAAATTGTTATAAACGTATCACTTAACTTCAAGTGATCGTCTCATTTCTTTAGACAGGTAACATCAAAAACACTTTTAGTGCTAACATAGGAGTATGTGGAAAGTCTATTATTTTCGAAATTTTCAGTACTTTTCATAGTGAAGTGTACGGCGATAGCTTTAGGAAATTGAAAATAAAAGGAGCCGTCGGTCAGCTTCGCGTAACTTTATATCCTATACGAAAGCATCGAACACTACCTAAATTCGATCAAACAATGGACGTTAAAAATTTTTGTTCATTTTCTACTTTCAAACTTTAAAGCGAAGTGATTTTTTTTATTTAGTGGCACAAGAGAGATGTTCACCTGATGATAAGTCAAACGTTTTCCATAAAATAACGCTGTTTATGTTTTTTTGTGGTTTATAGCTACACGATTTGATACATAGCTTAAAACACGCGATATTAGTTGTTATACTAACTGCATATCAATTGAAAAGTTCATTGGTGCAGGCCGGATTCGAAGCCTCGGCGTGAAAGGCTGCCGTTCAAAACACTAAGCTATCACGGAACTGGTTATGTTGTATGCTGTATTACATAGCGATCGTGACTTAATAGGTTAAATCTGATTACTTCAGTAATTTCTCTAGCTACAGCGCCCTTCAAACTGCAATATAGTAACGTTTGCACAGTACTGTTTATCAACTGCAATAGTATCTGCGGGAGAACCTAGACAGTCTTCAGCAACAGAGACGTACCACCAGTAAATACTTTATTTCCTTACAAAACTAATACTTATTTTGTATAAAAAAAAACCTAAACAAAAAGAGGGGTTTCCAAAAAAATATATTCAAGTTACAAATATACACGGAATGGTTGATTTGTCGCAAAGATTCGCGAGGGAATGGGAGGGGTGGGCAAAATAATAATTCCGCTGGAGAAATAAGTCGCATTCAAGTATGTAATGAAAGGACCGAAAACGGCTTCACTCTTACTGGAGATTAAAAATATATTTTTATTTAACTTCAGGTTGATGCTGTGGACATTCCAGAAATAATTAATTTAAAAAAGTCATTGATTTTTTTTCTTATTTTCTGAAACACTAACGAGAACCATCTCAAAATTTAGACGTTAACAATCTTCTAGACATATCCACTTTATTATCAAAGACTACATCGCCTTTCTAACAGATCCTATTGTAGTAAAATACCACACTATATTACAAAAAAATCTTAAATATAATATCCTTATTTTTCCTAAAAGATGTCATAATTCAAGGAAAAGAACAATTTAGTTACATACTACCGCAGCACTTTTTCTCCGCCAAACGATTCCGTGTAAATATTGTATTTAATTTTGAAAAGGACTGTAGCTAGTGAAATTACTTGAATAACGAGACTGTGAGTTTAGTTATTATATTACCATTATAAACTATAAAGATGAAACTGAAAAGAGAACCATGACGGGAGTAAAAATATATAATATCGTTAATAACTTAAAATTAGTAACTATATCTTATGACGCGCCGACGAGACAGAGTATACACAGCACCACATTGCGCTCGTCGCCTTGAGATTAAGTCTCGTTACCCCAGTAATTTTACTAGTATACATACACCCTTTAAACCTAGTTGTAAATACAGCTAGAATAAGTACTGAAAAATTTTAAGAATATCTGATTTTCTTTCTATTTGTTTTTATCTCCATCATCAAATAGTGCAGGAGTGATCGGAATGACATCTTTGGGCAGTTATCGGCTGATGATGATATTCGTCATCTTAACATATGTTATGGAAATTATGATTCTTAGTTCATATCATCATTACAGACAAACCAGGCTTTTTAGCTTGTAATTTATTTTTTTAAAGCCTTAATTCTCATAAAAGAATTATTAGAAATACAATATAAGTTAATTGTCTATGTATTTACACGTAGTATTGTATATATAAATATTTATATGTATAGAAATACATATATATTTATATATAGAAGTATATATGTATGTATATATAAATAAGTACTATCAAATTTAGTTTATATTCAAACATGAACTTTAACAGTTCACCTTCCACAACATCTCCCATCTCCAAGGTTGACTGGAACAGAATACCCATAGGCCTTATGCCCGCCTTTTAAAGCCTAATTTTAGACGTTCTCAAAACGTTTTTAAATAAATTATTCATATAAAAAACATAACCTAAAACTGGTCCTATAAGTTTTAGGTCATATATTTTTTTTTATTTACCATATTATCTGTAGTTTTATTAAATTAAAAGATATCCGAACGTTACTAGTGGTAAGCCTCCAGTTGCTACAAGCCGTCTAGGTACCACCGCAGCTCCTAAAGCAGCCGACAAACATTACTATGTTCAGGTTTGTAAAGCATTGTAGCTAGTATAATTATTGGGGTAACGCGACTTAAGGTATGCTATAGACGAGTGCAATATTGTATTGAGGAAGCGTACCACTTACCATCAGGTGAACGACTTGCTCGTATCATCGCCTTGTAGAACAAAGACAATACGTCTCTCTCGTTAGCTTTCTGAATACAACCTGGTCTTGCTTCTTTTATTACGTGATCTTCCCTTCATTTACTGTCCCTTTCCAACATATGGAATAAAGTGAGACAGCACACAACACTTTAGAATGTACACTGTAACAAATTTCCCGTCTACCCACTAAACGTTAAAGCACGCAAAATTGTTGGTTGTATGTGAAGCGTAATGTGATTGGACCTCTGGAACGTTATAAATGACCTCTTTAAGCTCGTGTTCGTAAAATAGACACTAAATTGAGGACACGAAGGCATGTGTATATAACCTAATTATTTTTATACATTTACACGAACTCAATCGATTGGAGGACGACGTAGTAGAGGTTATTATTGGGGTGAAGAAGACCTACATTCCTTCGTCAGACTTAACCAGACTGGAAGTCCTCGAGACAACAATTTGAAATAGAAGTATTGGTGATTGTAAGATTGTTTATACTACACAATATTTTGATCAACGTCTTGATAAAATAAGTATCTTTAACCCTCTAATTTTATCAGCTCCAAACTTTAAACCGGAACACAGTAATATTCCTTATTATTTCTTGTTCATCATCCTGCGATAAACGTCCACTGCTGGATACAGGCCTCCCCCAAATAAAGGCCCTACATTAAATAAATGATATTATTTTTATTATTAAAACGATTAATCATCATCATTTTCAAGATGGAGATTGAATTTTCAAAAATATTCAGATCTTCAGCTAAGATTTTATGTAGGAACCTGAAGCACTTAACTTTAAGTATGCAATTAATTCGTTGTAACGTAATTATTCTGCTGTATATATCTTCGTAGACATAAAGTTATTAAATCTCGTCACCAAGATATAAAACCTCGTTGGCGATATGTTAATCCTCGTTACGGATGTCTTAAGTCTCGTTACCAAGATCTTAAATGTTGATACCAAGACGTTAAGTCTCATTACCGAGATGTTAAGAGTCGTCCGTAACAGAAATGTTACGTCTAGTTACCTTACCTACTGTTTTTGGATACATTGTTTAAATGATTAAAAATTAAAAAAATAGCTACTAATGAGTTCATGTGTTCGTTAATTTGAATAATTAATTATCCTTTATCAAGTTTACGAATTGAAAAATAAACCACGAGGTCCTGGTTGCGGTTTCCAAGTCCTCAGAGGCGGCACGGATTAATGGATGACAAATTGACGCTGCGGGGCCCGCCGATTCAATTTGAACATTAAGTTAGAAAACGATTCGTCTGTCGAAGTTACACTTGTATATACTTATATATCAAAGCTGATAAGATGATCTGGTGAAGAAGCTGTTAGATTCGTCAACCAGATGACATTTTTTTTAATTCTGGGAACTGACGAGACGAGCAAGGCGCTCACCTGATGATAGATGATACATTTGTCTATAACAACGTGGTGTTACTTAACATATATACACAGCACCACATTGCGCTCATCAACTTGAAGCGTAAGGTATTAAACATTTTATCGCTGTAATTTTATTAGCATACAGAACCCTTCAAACCGGAACACAGTAATGTTCTATCACGCTGGCTACTAAGGCTTATATTTTAATTATCGGAAGCTCATGTACTGTTGGAATTGAACCCGCAACTTTAGCTTATAGTGTAACTGAGCTATAGGATCTCTCTCATCACTTAGTTTGACCTGTTAAAATTTTGAAATATTTCCTGTTTTTATTTTTCTGTTCGCAAAGTGTTATATGAAATTCGTCGTAAACGTCAAAGGCTTTAAAGCGCACGGGACGGAGGCTTTATAAATGGTTTACAGGGAAGAGGTAACGGGCCCCAGTGAAAATAATTAATTTAAATCCCAAATTGGTGTTCTCGGCCCCATTTGTTAAATACCACTACATTTTTCTTTATTTCACTTCGCTGAGATGTTTTTGAGTTTTAGTACTTTCACTGGTAGTAGTTATCTATTGCTACAGACCATCTAGGTACCACCACAGCTCTTATTGCAGCCAGCAAACAGTACTATGCAGACATTACTGTGTTCCGATTTATAGAGAGAATAGTTGTAGCTAGTGACATTACTGGGGTAACGAGACTTAACATTACATGTCTTAACCTTTGAGTCCAATGATGAATGATGAGTATACCGTCTTAGCTAGCTCCATTCTTTTTTTTTTTGATATGCTCTTTTATTCCTCGGACTTTTGTCGGAGACCTTGTTTGCTTATCAAATACTTGTTTGTTTTTATAATTTTTATCTACTAATAGCAAAAGACGATAA
>DWLS01003952.1:0-14777 GCA_018246255.1 Pachliopta kotzebuea | reverse complement strand
CATTGAGACAGTCCCTGTTGTTATTTCAACAACCGGAGTTATCCCTAATACGATTCACAGAAGCTTAAAAACTTTAGATATAGCCCCGTCAACATGCAAAAATTGTTATATTAAACACTTGCCGTCTCACACGTAAATTCTTTTTCGTTTAATTTAAAACATTTAAAAACATCAATACATTATATTATACAAATTCAACCTGTTTTCAAGTTCATTTAGCTTGGTTATGGCCCGCTATGTGAACGTAATAAACCCCGAAAGGGAGGTAATTCCAAAACAATAGTAATATTTGTAATATATTATTAAAAAAAAACGTCACAATAATATAATTTTTAGGAGACCCACACAACTAACGAGACCCAAACGAACCTTACCTGATCTTGATGCATCCTAGTAATTAACAGACGTGGCTCTGGTTTCTAATTGACCCGGGGACAGCGTGGTGGAAGATGGCCCAAATCTCTCGCCTTTACTACTGGAAGAGGCATGAGTCCAGCAGTCGCAACAGGACGTCTATCATTTGATGATGATACAAATTTAACTAGTCACTAATGCAAAATACCGCTTATGTAGCCACTGCAACGTATATTTCTGCAGTACCAAACAATCATTACTGTATTCCACTTTGAAAGAGTTATTCTTTTATTCAACGAAGCGTTAAGTGCAAAGCGTTCACCTGATGATAAGTGTTCCTATAACAACTTGCAGCTGGTTAAGATGTTATACACAGCACCACATTTCGCTCGTCGCTTTGTGACAAGCGCAATGTGATTTAGTATACATTTTAATGAGCGTTATTATCACAAGTCTACGTTATTCTCGTCTTCATTAAACTTACCATTGGATGTTTATCATTTAATGGATGGCTCTTCATAATTTTAATAGTGAAATTTGAAAAGCCATATGATTAATGTGAACGTTGAAATTAATAACATGTTTAAAATTAGTCAGCGTTCAGTTAAATATTATACAGCGCTCAGTACATGATGCGAGATTGAATTTTAATTAAGTTGTTACATTTTGTATCGGCACAGATTTATCAGTGCAATGACCGGATGTGATGAGTTCATTTTAAAAAATAAATTAATAACCGCAAACACGTAATGATTTTACCTTAAAATTTACTTAAAAAAAGTTATATATTTAGTAATACCTCTAGTACTATAAACTACGGTAACTACTTAGCATTGGGCAGTATGATTGATCTTGATTTTTTCATCGAGCGTCGTAACGAGTAAAGTGTTCACCTGATGTTAGGTGATGTAAATGCCCATAACATGACGGTATTTAAAATGGTATACACAGCACCACATTGCACTCGTCGCCTGATAAAGTTTACAATCCTTTTTAAGACCATATTGTTATAGTTATTATTAATCGTAATGTAACCGTTAAACTGGTTACGTAACTTAGTCTAATTAATATAAGTCAATATGTATAATATACTTTATATATATAATAAAACAAAGTAAATAAACTAGCTCATTCTTCTAGTCACTGAGTGTAGTTACATAATATTGAAAGTTACATAATATAAAGAGCTGGTCCGAAATCATCTCATTCAGACATAAGCAACGGTATTATATTTATTATATACATATATGTTTACTTATCTATCTATGCATGTAAATATTATCTATGTAATTTTTTTAATGTATTTATATAATTTCATTGATAGTTATACATACAAATTATATAATAGAATTTAATTCTCATGTCTTTGTACCTACCTAAACATCTCACCTCCCCAAAGGTTGGCTGGTGGAGAATGCCTGCTGGCATTAAGCACGCCTTTTGTAATATCTTTGTTAGGGATTATACAATAAAGAAATAAAAAAAAATTCTAACTTTAAGCTGTTCCTTGGTAAGTTTGCTCCCTTTCATTGGATATCTATCGACTGATGAAGAAACGTCAGAAATGTCAGCAGCATTTCAGACGTTCGTCATAAATCTGCGGTTGGCATAACTACTGATACCAACAAGTCGGACTTTGTCCAACAAAACCGCTTGGCCCAAAGTGGCTGGAGCAGTCGCTATGTTTATCGGTACAGTAAATTTATCATCCATCGCCGTCCGCGTACAAAACTCCGTGCGAGCTGTAAATGTTTAAATTCAATCTGGGGGATTTCATTTAGCTCGCACTCCACACCCACGTCAGGGTTGAAACTTGACAGTTTAATTTTGAGCAGTTGCAGTAAACTGAAATTATTCGCCGGCTTACGGCAACAATGGCGTACTAACGAAGTGAAATTCTAAAAACCTTATTTTTCAAACGGTAATATTTCGCAGCTGGATTTAAGTTCATATTACGTTCAAATCTAAAGTAACTAAAGCATGAATTTTATGTTAAAATTTTGCTTTTATCATACGAAGCGGCACTGCGAATGTTCACATGATAGTAAGTGACACACTTGCCCATTTTAATATAGTAACTCTCCGTTGCCGGAGACTCTCTAGATAAATCCACTACAACTCTTATTTCTACCGCCAAATAGTAATGTGCAAATATTACTGTAAAGTAGTAGAAATATTCACAACAAAATAAGGACTTCATCATACGATAGACGTCGTTTGCTGGACATAGGCCAAGGATTTGGGCCGTCTCCCACAACGCTGGCCCAATGCAAGTTGGTGTGGAGCCAGAATCTTATTTGTTGATTAGCTGGAGCTATCACGTACACGAAGTGTTATTTGGGATCCCTTAGTAAGGTCTATACTGAAAAAAATTATTTCCTTTGGTGTATACATCGAAACGGTATTGACCTGCACATAAAATATAAAGCGGAAATTAAGATCTTTACCAACATACCATTATTTTAGCAATGATCAACGAGACTTCCGGTAAATGGAAACAAGACAAAAATGTTTCGCGCACAAACCGGAAATTAGCTGCATTCTGTCTACAACATACATCGTACTTGGTTTCCCGTTTTACACCAACATACAATGATATATATTTCTGATTACATATTAACAGAATATAATACTAATCGTATTAACTTATTGTTACAGGTGGTAAGTTTCCATTACTTGAGACCATCTAGGTAAGTACCACCGTAGCTCCTATTTTTACAACCAAATTGTAGTGTCCACATATTTTTTTTTTATTCTCTTTATTGTATAATCCTTAATTAAGGTATTACAAAAGGCGGGCTTAATGCCAGCAGGCATTTTCCACCAGCCAACCTTTGTGGAGGTGAGATGTTGAGGTAGGTAGAAAAAATTGAGAATTTAATTATTTTATATAATTTATATGTATAACTACCAATGAAATTATATAAATACATAAAAAGTTACATACGTAATATATACATGCATATACAGATAAGTAAACATATATGTATATAATAAATATAATACCGTTGCTTGTGTCTGAATGAGATGATTTCGGACCAGCTTTTTGAACAGTTTCTTTGTTGAAACATTTCGGATCTCTTCAGGTGAGGAGTTCCAGAGCAGTGTAGCCTGAACAGTAAATGAGTTCGCGTAGAACCCAGATACATGTATATTACTGTGTTCCGGTTTAAAGGGTGCTGTATAGTAGTGAAATTATTGAAGTAACGATACTTAACATCTTACGTCTCACGGAAGATGAAGTGTAAAAGAAGGGAAAAATATAAATGAAATATTGAGAAAGAATGATAGAAGATAGTATGAGTAAAGGAAGCTATGTAATGTAGAAGGGAAAAAACTGAAAAAGATAAGAAAATAAAAAAAGGATGGAAATTTTACCGCTCCCACTTTATAGGGGAACGGTAAATAAATAAATAAATAAAAACATCTTACGTCTCAAGGTAACAAGCGCAATGTAGTGTGTTAAGGATACGCTTGCCGTATATAGCGCTCGTCGCCTTGAGACATAAGGAGTTAATTCTCGTTATCTCAGTAATTCCACTAGCATACAGCACACTTCAAACTGGGACAGAGTAATGCTTATTCATTACTATTTGTAGGTAGAACTAGGAGCTTTTTTTATTCTACTTAGCGACGAGACGAACAAGGCGTTCACCTGATGGTAAGGTACGCTTGCCCATATGACGCTGGTTAACAACCATGTTGTATACCAATACACAGTACCACATTGCGATCGTCACCTTGAAACGTAAGTTGTTAAATCTCGTTATCCCAGTAATTCCACTAGCCTACAGCACTCTTCATAGTAATGATTAATCTAAAGAAATAGAAGCTTCGGTGGTACTTACTTAAACCATCTCCCACCTACCACCCGTAAAAGGTGAGTTGTGTAATGAAATAAAAACTGTATACAGGTAGTAAAGGTTTTACTGTGCTGTAATAATAAATCGGTAATGGGTTAATACTGCATACGTTGCAATCAACTGTTTAAATTCACGGACCATTTATTCCTTTCATTCAGTTTCTGTTTACTCACCACACGGCACTGAAGCGATATACTTTAAAACAAGTGTTATGTGTTCATATATAAAAAAAGCTCGCTGTTTCAACTCAATTATTAACAGGTTAAACCTGTTACCTATTATTAACTTGTCTGTTACCGGTAACCGTCTAGGTAGGTACCGTAGAAACCGATAAACAGTAATGGGCAAACAGTACTGTATTCCGGTTTGAAGGGTGTTATATGTTAGTGAAATTACTGGGGTATATTCATTAGCTGATATAGGTCCCCTGATAGACATAGGCCTCTTTCTATAGTGGGGGGATTTGGGCCGTCTTCTACCACGCTGGCCCAATGCAGATTGGTGTGGAGCCAGAGCCTCGTTTGTTGATTAGTAGAGCGCACTACGAGCAGGTGAAGTTGGTTTGGATCCCGTGAGTAGTTGTGCAGAACTCCTCACACCGGTTTACTTAAATAATTAAGTAGTTACTTTTTCATTAACTGATAAACGTCAACTGTTGAACATAAGCCTCCTCCAATAGTGGGATTTTGACAGTCTCCTTCCAAGTTGGCCTAAAGTAGGTTGGGTTGGTGTTGATGTGGCTTGAGTCCCATTGTTTTTTTTTTTGGAACTGAGGGATTCATATAAAAATCAATGTTTAATATTTTCGTAATATTTCAACAACACACATAAAACTATCCTTTTCGTGTTAAAAATCCATTGTAAAAGATGGTAAAGAAGATTTCATAGTCGATTCGAAGCAAAATGGGAAAACTGATCCTGCAGGCTGTGGCGCCTGTATTTTAAGAGATTGCCTTTTAAAACTTTTATTCTCTATAAACACATACTTTTATAACATAAGTTTGAAAAGTTTACAGCGGAACAAGTTTAGAGTGCAGTGATTTTAAGTTTCAAGTGGATAGCAATATCGCTTAAAGCGGAGCGTTTGGTGAAGGGAAAATCTGTTTTTAATAACGTTATTAGGAAAATTTTCTTATAAAAAAATCAACGCTTGTAAACATACTAACCCTTTCTTTGTACAAAGGAAAGTTTTTACAATTTCCGCTACATTCTGGTTAAAATCAGAATTACAGCTTAAAATGTCATTGGGTACAAAGAAAATTCATAACGTTGCAATTTCTATTAGAATTTTGCATTAAATCATGCTCAGCATTATATCAGCTTTAACACACCAGTTTTTGACAGTTACTGTCGAAAGCTAGTAAATTACTGAGGTAACAGGTTGTAGTACCCTCAAAACATTGAAGTTTTATAAAAATCCTAACCAGTATGCTATAGATAGGTGAACATTGCAAATCTTGTGATAACATTATCGTCAGCCCGTAGACATCCACTGCTGGACATTGGCTTCCTCCAATAATGGGGAAATTTGGGCTATCTCTTGCTGTATAGATGGGGCAGTAAGATCCTAGAGTGGCGGTAACGTACTGGTAAACGTAATGCTGGAAGCCGGCACAAGGGAGACCGAAGATCTGGTGAAGGTCGCAGGAATCCGCTGGACAGCGTAGGACTGATCCGATCTTTAGGGAGGATCTTTGAGATTCTTTGGGAGAGATCATCACCATCATCTCTGATAGTAATGATATCTCTGCACGTTTAAGTAAAATAAAAACTTATTACATGTATCCAACTTAACAGATTAAAGTTATTTAATTCGCCGTTAAACAGAACTCATCTAATTATCTAATTTGCAAGCTTTTAATCAAACTGAACGCAAAGGGGAATGAGCTCGCTTTTGTGCCCAAAATATGTTAAGTGAATCTCATTTGCTTAACTGTATTTTGCCCGTTAAGTTAATTTAACGGCCACACGCGAAAAGTCAGTTTATGGCTTATTTTCATAAACATGCCCAAAATTAAATTAATAACATTATCTCCTAATAAAAATGTAAGTATTTCTTAACAGTAGTATTTACTTTACACATTCTGTGTATGTGTATATATATAACATAATGTATATGTATGAGTATATATAACAAAAAACATGTATGTATATTTCCCTCTAACCTGCATTGGCCAAAGTGGAGGGAGGAGGTCCAAATCTCTCCCTTGAAAGAAGCCTTTGGGGTTAGTGGGGAATTTCTAATTACTTATAGTTTGAATCTACTTTTGTCGTAAGTCTATTACTACATGTATTTTACTTTTCCTGCTTATGGGCTATTGTTACCACAGACTTTATTAGCTTTTTTGATATAACATTTTAAAAATCTATCTCTAGTTATTGCTAATTAACTGTCTAATATTACTACTTATTATATTTTCATTTACTTCTATTTCCAACACATATCTTTCTTTGGTATATATAGGACATTCTGTTACAACTTTGTATATTTTAGTAGTCGTTCCCCCGCAATGTTGAACAGAGACATGATTTTCTTTCATTATTTTATTTATTTTTACTTTTTTGACTCTTCGTTTCTCTTCTTTTTACAATTTTTTCTTCTTTCATTCATCACTTCTGTTTTGCTTTTAGCATTTATTAATTTTATTCTCCTTCGATGCATCGCCTCTCGCCGTCTTCTTAGACTATTACATCTTTCCATTTACTGTTTTACTTGTTTTTTTTAATAGTATGCTTTACATAATTTTAATTTTTCAGTTTTATAATCATTTTTATTTATTTCTTTTCGTTGACTTTATATACATTAGCAATATCAATTTCAAACACGTATGTACTTTCGGCGTTAGGGAACTTGGTATTCTGTATGTACAACGCTATCATACCTCGGAAACTCGAATATCCGTTGAGAATGCCTCAAATCTTAAACTTGCGGAGCTGGAAGCTGCATTTACATACTGCGCAAAGTTAATATCAAACACGCGAAGTTGTTACGTCTGTTCGTTAGCCTATACGCTAGACTAAGACTATCATCTGACGACTGCACCACGTTATGAACTTTTTCAAAGATTACTTCCTAATAAAACCTTTACACACGAAAATATGATTATTAAATAATAAAGACATTGGTAGAAGATATATCATAGCCACCTTACCACTACCACATATAACAGAGTATAAAATTTAAGGTCCGATTCATGCTAACTTCACCTCCTCGGCTCTAACTTCACATCAACCCGCATTGGGCTAGCATGGTGGAAGACGGCTTAAATACCCTCACTTTTTGGGGAGGTTTATGTCATACAGTGGACGTCTATGAGTTGATGAAGAAAGAAAACACATTCTTAATTACTCTTGAACATGAAACTTTATAAACAAACACTGCTTTCTCCATCATCATGAATATAGGCCTGAACCAAATATACCTACATATATGAATCCTGCGCTAGCACTAAAAGATTATTTTACGTAACAAATTAAAAATTTATCAATTTTTAGACAACAAACAGTAGTTTTGTAGTTTAACTTAAAAAAATATAATAATTTTGTACTTAAAATATTAGTAATATATGAACAATCAAAGCTTTGTGAGAGGTTACAAGTTTACCGGCGAGACATTCCGCAAGTTAATTCCATCAGACCCATCTCACATAGTTTCAAAGCTTAGCATTAATTGTGGTGAAGTTGTTTGTGTCCAAGACGACTCCCACTCTTCATATATTATCGTGTAGTATTATTATATAATGTTACTGTGAAAAAAAGTATTAAGTGTACCAATGTATATTGTTTTATATAAACATAAAGAAAAATCGGTATAAAAATAGTCGTTCGGAATAACAGGATTCATACAACAGAAGATCTTATTATGGTTTGTAGAATATATTACAAGAAATTTATGTCCGGCAGTGGACATCAGTTCAATGAGTTAAAATGATGATGATGATGATGATGAAGAAAAGTCTATTATTTACTAACATCTCTCAGTTACAATTTAAATTCTTTTACAGTTGGTAGTATAAATTTTGAAAATGTTATCTACGATCGAAATAACATCTGTCATTTTTCTTAACATTTTAAGCGAAGATCTAAAGAATTTTTATAAATTTGAATATCCTTTTAGACAGATAGATCTACTCTTTATAAATCATACTATACAGTGAATTAACGAAAGTTATAATATAAATGTGGGCAAAGGCAACCTTACCTTACAATAGATATCATTTAAGCTACTTAGTAAGATAGGAGAGATAAATAATATTATATATTATAAAGAATTAGTGAACTAACAAGAAAACTAATAAATAAATAATTAATTCTAATATCAATCATAAATTTTAATAACATGAATCCAATTCAAAGCTCTATTAAACAAACTAAATAGCAATTAATTCGGAGTAACGGAGCTATTTGAAATTGTTCAAACGGCGGTGAAGTTTAGATACCTCGTGTAATAGTTTTGATACTTCACAAGTATATACATACGCAGCTTATTCGAACTAAACACTTAAAATTGAGGGATGCCTGTAGTTTAACAACTTAAATCGTCATCGTGATAGCCTAGTGCTTTCCGGCCTGCACTGATATATTTTTCAATTTGTATACAGTTAGTATAACACCAACTAAAATCACGTGCTCTGACGGTGAAGGAGAACATCGTGAGGAAACTTTCATAATTATATGATGACTTTCCGCTGTAGAATTAGAATGTGAAATGGAGAAGGCAATGGCAGCATCACTCCATTATAACTGATAAGGAAGTTGTCGTGTGATTCACTACACATGACGTCCACGGCCCTTCAATCATGAGAAAATACTTTTCATAACAAACTAAAATATTTTCTTTTTTCATTTTACAATAAAACGATGAAGATGACACAGCACCACATTCCACTTGTGTTTAAATCTAAGGTGTGAAGTTTCGTTACCCCAGTAAGTTGAGCATACAGCCCTTCAACCTCGAACACAGTAATATTTGCGCAGTGCTATTTGTCGGCTGCAATAGAAGCTGCGACGGTACCAACCTAGACGGTCAGTGGCAATAGAATCCTGTCTTCTAAGTCGTACTTTCTCATGACTAAGGGTCGTGGTCATCATGTGTGGTGAAACACACGACGACTTTATTGGCAGTTATAAAGAAGTGGTGTTGGCATTGCCTTCTCCATTTCACATACTAGTCCGACCACGGATAGTCATCACATAGATATGTAGGTTTCCTCACGATGTTCTCCTTCACAGAGCATGTGATATTAGTTGGTGTTATACTAACTGCACAAGAATTAAAAAATTCATTAGTACAAGCCTTACTCGAATCCAAAACCTTCACGACCTGCTCTACTACCAATAATTTAACAGTTTATTCTCTTTTCTTCTCGATTCAACCGTTAACCTTCGGTCGTGCCATTTTGTACAGAAGGATTAAACAGCAATTTAGAATTTCAATTTTTTTTATATAAGCGACCACATTAACTGAGAAGCAGAAATTTTTACAAGTAAAAGAATATCATGAGTATTCATCTTCCTGGCCTTTTAGAGTCCTAAAATGTTCCTCAGCTGATGACACCGATTATCTTCCGTATGCTTTTTTGCTATGAATTTTTTTCCTCCGTTATTCTTCTTAATTCTCTTCTAAATCCTGAATAGTAAATATATCATCGACTTCTCTAATATTATAACAACATTTCTTTCTTTCTAACCTTATTCCTACATTTCTTTTTTTAATTTTATTTCTGACCTTTTTTATAATATCCAGCATGTACCGGGATATAAAATAATCGTGTTGTACCTTAAGCTAATGGTTTTATAATTACCTTGTCATGAGCACAATAGACTATATTGTACGGACGAAGTCTCAATGGTTATTGCAATAATTTCATACGATTACAATGAAATATCAAATTTTATTTCCAACTGAAGAATTTAATTTAGAATTAATGAATTAATGCTTAGTTGTACATTGCAAAAAACTACATCTGTAGGTGGATCAACAAAACTTACATCCTAATGTTCATTCATCATCATGTTCTGATGTGGCATATGATAGTATTACTAGTTAACTTCAAAAGTATTGTAAGGCATTTAAGTTTGCGTTTTACTGGTAATACTGGTAATAGGTCTCAATTGCCAATTAGTCCTTTAGGGCTATTAAGAATAGGACTGAGGTAAGCCCTACCTGTCGTAAAAGGCGACTAATAGGGTTTTTTGGGTTCGCGGGCTTTGAGGGTGAGAGCTCGAAGTTTCCATTGAGTGAGCCCGGGGCTGATGGCAAGTATAAAGTGGTCTCGTATTTTATAGTATCATACAATGGATGCTGGGAAAGGTAACAGGTCCCCCTGGGATTTGCCTAGTAGTGCCGTGAGGCACTGGTGAGTATGGTGTATGTAGGAGATTCCGGGGCCTTCGCAATGCACTAAGTATGACCAGCGGAGAGGTTTTAGTAGGTATAAATTCCACATAACCCTGACTTCTCCCCAGAAACAAGGTATCTTTTGAAGATCTCTCCTGCGACAAAAACAGGTCTCTATAACCAGACACAACGTAGGTAGGTACGACCGTAGCAAACGAAAAAAAACGCGAGAATAATTATAACACAGTACTATTCGTATGGTGGGTTCTGTAGGAGATCCCGAGGGTCTTCCGCAATGCACGGAGGATCACCACCGAGTGGATTTTAGTAGATATAAATCCCACATAACCCTGACTTATCCCCAGGAGCAAGGTATCTTTTTGAAGATTTCCACCGCGACTAAAAAAGTACTATTCCTATGTGACTTTAGAATCGTGGAAGGTTTCCGTTACCAGACCGTCTAGGTAGGTACCACTGCAGCTCTTGTTCATACCGACAAACTTTACTATGTTCCGATTTAAAGGGTACTATATACTAGTGAAATTTGCGATAGGTACATTGTCGTACTATATCATGTTAACCAGCTCCATGTTATGGGCAATCGTATCACTTACTACCAATTAAACGATTACTCCTCTCCTCGAATAATAAAAACAAGCTATTGTATCTACGTCTGCCTGCTGTATTAACAACTTAAAATCAGCCAATTAAATTTATACGCCTGGCCCAAATTATCTGTCCGCGGCGAGAATTTCTCTTAATTAACGCAATGGTCGCCGAAATTAAGCCGCAATAAATAATAAGGTTCCGGCGGTGTGACGAGGGTCGCCAGCTACACCGTTAGCTGATAATTTTAATCTATCGCCTGATGTTGTATGTGGTATTCATCAATTTTACACTATTATTGTCTATATTTAAACGACAATGTCCGTCAACCATTTTCAATCGCGAGAACTACAAGGAGTAGGAGCTGGGGCTGAAATTTATCATACAGACAGATCTCGCTTAGATAAGATCAGAGCCGTTGGAATTTTCTGGTATGTGGACGGGTTGTCGAGTTGTGGGTGCCCAAATGTTCAGAATTTTGTATGGGCCATTTGTTAAATATAACACAACACATCAAAAAGGTCATCGCGGCAACAATAAGCGCTAATCTTACTAATATCTTCCTTTTCTTGGCGTCCGTCCGTTCAGAATCGAATGTCGCTATGCCAACTCGATATCTGTATGCTATATATATAGCTAAGGTAACGTCTTGAATTTATTTTATTTATTTATTCCTTCTTACACCTAGTGTAAAGGGCGGACTTAATGCCATTGGCATTATCTTACAGTCTACCTTGGGTGGTGCAGATATGTTATGAGGTAGGCAGGTGCATAGAGCAGTTAAAATAAAAGATGTGTGATAATACATGTGAAAATAATATTAAATTATATCATAATACATACGCAACATTAAATTAGATACATAAAACAAATGTTATGTATTTAATATAGATATATTAATAATACATAATATACTCATACATATAATAACAAAAAATCATAAATAAACATAAGTATATCGGTATGTATAAATTTATTTATTTATGAGGACCCAATCATTACTTTATTTAAAAAAAATTCCCGAATTTTTGATTTAAAGAAATTATTCATTTCATATTATTTTTCATGCAACGGGCAACTACTAGTAAGAAATAAAATGAATGTAACATTATAATAAGAAGATAAATATGTTTATATGAAAAAATTTTATAGTAATAAGAAACTGTGAAATTGAAAATAAATAAAGAACTGGTCTAACTCAATGAGCGGGATGTATGTAAGAAAAGTCACATATACAAAAGCTACAATACTTTTTCCTTAAAGTATTTCGACTGGTACAAATAAATTGGGGAAAGTTTAAATCTAACAGTGAATCAGTAAAGGCAGATGATGATGTCCCCCTATCTAACAAATATACCAATTTTTTATAAATATTTCATATATTTTTTTCGTATATAAATAAATCTGTGATGTTTTTATATGCATTATATATATACACTTTTCTTGTTCTCTTTTGTTCATTTAATTATAACTATTTCTATGTTTATTTCAGGTCTCCAGTTCTTCTTTTTGTTCTCCAAGGTTGTCTGAAAGAGAGAATTATGGGCAAGGGCGGCCTTATAAGAGATATCTTATAGGGCTACTCTTGCCCATAATAAGATTATAAATTATTATTTAAAGTTAATTCGCTGTGCCATAATATTTTGTTTAGCAACAGTTTATCTATCAAAAACATCTTGGTTCTCTTTTACATTTAAAATCTATCCGCTTCACTTTAAACTATTATAATTAAGAAAAAAAATGAACGTTAAACGCGAGGCAAGCTTTTCTTGTACGCGCTGCAAATACCAGAAGGAGGAACATTGTTTATATTAAAACTTATCTAGCGCTAATGGTTTTCTAAATAACCTGTCATGAGCATAACCGACGAACTAAGCACTACAAAAAAGCTACAGCGGTATATTTACAAGTTAGCGTAGTAAAAATATTATGTAAAAGGTACCCTTATGTATAAAAAAAAGTTTTTTTATCTACTACGAAAGAGATTTACAATTTATTTAATGATTAGAGGATGTCCATCCTCAGACACAGTGGCTACTGACACATACTGATCAGTTTTGATTATGTTCACTTGTAAGACTGCTTAAGTCTATAAGACGCCTTTTTTATCATCATCAGCATAGGCTTTAAGGATCTCCATCTCGAACGGTTAACATGTAAATTTAACTAATTTTTATAGAATTGCTTTAACATGTCATAGTGTTTAAAGAGATTGCTGTACACGCCTATAACTGGCTTACATACCAATACCTATTCTTATAATTGTTCATTTTAAGCTTAAATGTTTTGTATGTATTTTGTTGGTGTGTCTAAATAGATAAATAAAAAAAATTGAATAAACGGTTCAACACTGCACATATCCAGTCGCTTCCTGTGACCTTCACCAGATCATTAGCCTACGTTACAGCATTTTTATCGTTGAGTAAAACTATAAGGGATGTGGATAGTGAAATTACTGCTATAACAAAATCTATTCCATTAACGATTCAAACATAGTATAATCATTCAAATCTACCGCCAGATGAACCTACTTATACATAGCTGTTCTACTTATCACATCAAGGTATCATTAGAGGAGGTAGATTATTGTTGACAAAGATTGTCTAGGTACCACCGCAGCTCCTAATTCTACTGATGAACATTACTGTGCAAATATTACTGTGTTATGGTTTAAAGGGTTTTATATGCCAGTGAAATTACTGGAGTAATGACACTTAATAAGTAATATCTTAAAGCTACGAGCTCAATGTTGCGATGCTCGATGTTATGAGCATGATTAATCACTTAACGCCTTGCTCATCTCGTCGTATTGTCGAATAAAAAAAAATCCTCCAGTAATTTCATTAAACGCAATTGAAACTGTAAATACTGAACAGAATTACATTCGTCATCGAAGTTTCATCAGCTAATGTAACGGAAAACTGTCTGAGCAGGCGCCGCCGAAATGCTTAGTTAAGTTGGTAGAAATCTCTCAAGTTCAGCAATGACCCGAATGTGTCGCTGGAGCCTTTCAATAAGCCAGCCGACGTCTGTCGACGTTAATAAAGACGAGCCTGACGTATCTCTCAAGGCTGTGCTCGACTTGAAAGTTTTTTTTTTGTTTGACTTTTGCTATTTGATGTCTAGTGTACCGCTCGTGCGAGACTACAGTATAAAAGATTCTTTATTAACTCGTGTCATTTTAGTCGAGAGTTTCTTCAGCTAAATTCTTACTGAAAGTTTCTGTTTTCTCTGCCTTAGTATTCCTAACAAACACTGATACAATCCTGAAAAAAGTTAGTTGATAACATTTTCACAATCTTAGTATATTCCGTACTCGAAAATAAGATAAAGCGATTTTTGAACACTGGTGGTAAGTCTCTATTGTCGGAGACAGTAAAAGTAGGTACCGCCGCAACTCCTATTGCAGTCAATAAATAGTACTGTACAAACGTAACTGTGATCCAGTTTCAAGGGTTCTGTATGCTAATGAAATTACTGGGGTAATGAAACTTAGAAATTTTTTTTTTTTCGGATGACGTCGATGCCTTCGGCCACTATTATGGCCGCCTAAGCTTCATCGGACCCTGAGCTCGCGGATCCGGACTCCGCGAGCTGAAAAGTATATATATATA
>DWLS01003951.1:0-14777 GCA_018246255.1 Pachliopta kotzebuea | reverse complement strand
AATTTTGTTGGTATGTGGTCGGGTTCCCGAGTTGTGGGTGCCCAAAGTTTCAGAATTTTGTATGGGCCACTTGTATTATATACTCATCATCAGCCAATAGACGTCCACTGTTGGACATAGGACTCCCTCAAAAGTAGGGGATTTGGGCTGTCTTCCAACACGCCGGCCCAATGCGTGGGTTGGGAGCCAGAGCCTCGTTTCTTGATTAGCTGGCTACATCTCAAGCGAGTGAGTTGTTGTGTGGGACCTCTTACACCTCATATAATATTGGATGTGAAACAAGATTAAAACAATTTTCAAACAAAATATTTATATACCAACCAGTAACAAATATAGTGAACAGCAAAAGAACAGTAAGCAGGCGCCTCTCTTATCAATTTGCGGTTGATAGTGACTTATATGTTTCAACGAATTAAAAACATTATCATTATATTACTCAAAACCAATTGTTTTTACATTTTTAAAGGTTGAACAAGAACTATTTTTGAAAAAAAAAAAAATGTTTCTGAACACTAACTTCCGTTATTTAACTATTCCAAAAACAACTGCTTACTTTGATAAGTGACTTCCACCAACTCGCACTTTGTATTACTGTGCTTGATACTGCTTGTGAGAAGTCACTAGTCCCAGCAGTGGGAATATTTTGAAAGCGACTGTTCTTGTCCATGGGTCACAAAATTCATAAATTTAGTTTCTAATTCTTTTTAATTTAATCAGGCGATGAGACGAGGATGGCGTTAACCTGATGGTAAGTGATACGCTTACCCATAATATAGCAGTGCTAATTAAGATGGTATATATCACCACATTGCGCTCGTCTTGACAAATCAGGTGTTATGTGTCGTTACCTCATTAATTTCACTAGCACAAAAAACCCTTCAAACGGGAACACAGTAATAATGCATTGTTTGCATATGAAGTATAGAATCCCATTTCAGGCTAAGTTTTTTCAGGGCCCGTTTTCAAGTTGTATATATACGGTGCTTGAATAAAACAAGTACACTGCTACAGTAGCCGGGACAATGTAGTTCACGTGTCACGACCTAGATTTGCGGCAACGGTGCGGATCAAACGCATCATATTTCAAAGGCGATCCACAACACCATGACATAACTTAATCCACTTAGTTTGATATTGAACAGTTGTGTAGTTCATTTCCTGGAAGAAGGCCGTTTGTTTTGGTGTACTATTAAAGCCTAGTCGCGGGGGAATTATTCAAAAGATACCTTGCTTTTGGGGGAAGACAGGATTATGAGGGATTTATACCAACTAAAATCCCCTCGGTGGACATCCTCAGTGCATTGCAGAAGGCCATGGGATCTCCTATGGAACTCACCGGTGCATGCCTGCGCTGCTGCTAAGCACATCCCCTGGAGGGCTAATGCCCTCCCCAGAATAGTCAGTATGCTAGGACAAAATACGAGACAACCCGGCTCACTTAATGGGCATTGAAGGTCTCACCATCAAACCCCGCGAACTTCAAAACCTATTCAGTCGCCTTCTACGACAGGCAGGGCTTACCTTAGTCCTATTCTTGATAGGCCAAGACTACAGGGTTAATTAAAGCCTACCTAATATACTATTTAATTTTTCATCAGCCGATAGACGGCCACTGCTGGACATTATCCTCTTCTAATAGAGGGGGATTTGGTGAGGAGCCGGAGCCTCATTTGCTGATCAGCAGGTTGCACCACGAGCAGGTGATGTCGGCTTGGGTCCCTCCAGGTATTGTATAGAACCCCTTGTAATTTTTTTTTAATATGTTCAAATTTATTATCATTTAATAGGATGCCTAATTCTAGCAATGGTTGTCTATCCACTGATGAAGTAGATGGAGATATAAAGATATAAGGAAATAAATTCACTATATTCATCACATAACAATTTCAAATACCAATTATATAGATAAATAATATTGGTATATAAAAGAAAAATATTTACATACATAATAGTAATGTTAACTTTTCTTATTTAACACATACTTTAAAATGTTTTACGGTAAACGTTACTTTAAAGGTTAATAAAGATTTTTTTATTGTTTAATATGTATTGAGATAAGTAGTTAATATTTTTCATTTGGCTGTTTAAGTTTTTCTACCGTACATAAGTTTACGCGAAAATCATTATTTACATAACATTTCCATAACATATATTCGAACTGATAAGTATTGGTTACTCGCTTTTTGAAGGAGATATACGAATTTTCAAAACTAGTTTTGATTTCGACTTTCTCAGCTTTCCGTCGACTGTCAAAGATCTATAGGCATAATATATAATAGACATGCAAGAGTGCTAAATAACTGATGACGAGGACAGAGCGAAGACGAGGAAACAAATATGAAAAGCTGTCCCCACAACAATATGGGATAGTGGATAGGAATAGAAAGTTTTGATTTTGACTTGAACTTGAAAACAATAAAATACGAATGATTCACCAGCTATGACCTTATTATTTGACGATCTGCTATTTTGGTGGTATTATGCAATTTTAATATGGTTGAAGTGATGATGCAATTTTAAAAATACTGAACTACATTATATAAAAAGTTTAATGGATCTTAATAAACTTATCAACAGGTCTTGTAAAAAGTAATAACGGAAACGACTTTAATGATACTTATACAAATGAATTACTTTAAAAAGATTTTAGTTAAGTATAAAAAAGGGAATAAACAACAGTAGAGAGACCATACGATAATATTATTTTAAACAATACTTTTAAGTTAAACAATACTTTTAGTTTTAAGTGTCGGGAGAGCCTAGGGTATGTGATGATGCTGCTGAGAAAACGGTTCCTCACTTACTGAGTGTCCCTTTCATAGGATGTTACGGTATAAATTTGAATAGGAAACAGGTTTAATAATAAATACTGATAGATTTAACGGGTTATTAAAATGTAAATTAGTTAGAAATAAGTTTATAATATATTGTCAAAAGATATGTACTATAGTAAATAATAGAAATAAGAACTTGTAAATGTGACTAAGTACACATATGTGTATTATATACAAGTTTTGATGATAAGATAGCATAAGCATTAATTGATGTATAAAAAAACTGAATAATAATCATCGATTTACTGGTGGTAGAAATCTGTTGCCTGAGACCGTGTAGGTACCGCAGCGTTGTCTACTGCCAAGTAGTATGTGCGAACATTACTGTGTTCCAGTTTGAAAGGTGCTGTATGCTAGTGAAATTATTGAGGTATCGAGACTTAACGTCTCAAGGCGTTATAATCAAAGTTACTTAGTTATGGGCAAGTTATAGGTAGAATGAAAAAAACTTATGACTGGGCCTTTATCATTGCGTCTACTTATACTAACCATTTGATTACAGAATGTTTTATTTATAATTTAATTTACTTAGACAAATTAATTGTTTAGTTTCTTTCTCTTCGCGATATGTGAACGAACGACGAATCGATAATGGTCACTTCGATGCCTTGAAGGTAAATGCTCTACCAGGTAGGTAAATGTGACCACGTAGAAACGGCGGACGGTATCTCGATAACGCCGCTCTCGTGGGGCCGGGGCTGCACCCAAATGCAGTTAAACTCCTTTTTTAGAAATCTGACTCAGTACAAGTTGCGGATTACTTGCTACAGTGACACAATTTGCAGGAATCAACATTCATTTTAAAGTACTAACGTGGGCTTCGATATTACTAACACATGCAGTTTATTTACGTAGATAACATATCCTATGTATAAAATTTGCATTACTCGGTTTGTTATGTACATAAAAGTATATAGAGATCATATAATAAAGATCTATACTTGCATGATCTATATATTCTATTGGAATTAGTTTTTCCATTAAGAGTCAGATTAAGGAGCATTATTTTAACAAACTGAAATCAATGTGGTGATTTCAAAATCTTCACTAATTAACCCTTTAATAAACAAACTCTTACTAATGAAAACAACCTTACTTGTACTCTTTGTTATATAGTTTTATTTTGATAATAAAGACAGATATTATGTTTAATGTAACCTAAAAATTTGCATGCTGTTGTAAACAGTTAAGTAAGAAGATAGTAATAACTACCTTATTTAAAGAATATAAAAATTTAACTATAGTGCTACCTGTTTAAATATTTTTTAACCTTACTTTTCGTATATATAATCTGGTAATATATGACCTTAATTTCAAATGTGCATTAGCGACGAAGACCAGAGATGTTGAATCTCATTCGCTCAGTAGACACTCACAGCGGGTACACAGAATTGCTGTTAAGCCAACAGATTGAATATGTACGGGTAGAAGCTGGATGAGTTCATTAAACCCTTTTTGTCGCGGGTGAAATCTTCGGAGAATACTTCTGGGGGAAATCAGGGTTATGTGGGATTTAAACCTATTAAACCATCTCGGTGGTCATCCTCAGTGCATTGCGGAAGACCTCGGGATTTAAGCAACTCACCGGTGCCTCCCTGCACTAAGCCAGAGTTCCCCAAACTTTTTTGTGTCTTAGACCCCTTGCCATGTTTTTTCGTGTTGTGTAGACCCCCTACTTACCTGATGTTAATTTCCTGTAAATTTCTAACCATAGTGAAGTTTAGTGTTAAAAAAATTAAAGTAAAAATACATGTTAATGAATTTATTAATTGAATTTAAATTAAAACTGCTCAAAATAAAATTTTGTATCTGTTATGTAAAATATACGTAACATTAAATAAACTATAAATAAAATAACATAAGCAATAAGTCAATATTTTTAGTTAGAAGGATGTGTTGAGATCCACTATCGAGGACACCCATTTTCATTTCATGGACCCCCAAATTTTTTTCGCTGACGTAGACACCTTGGAGGTTGTCATAGAACCTGGGTCGATATAGACCACTTTGAGAATCACTGGTCTAAGTACATCCCCGGGAGAACTGTTGCCGGCAAAATACGAGACCACTTCGTACTTGTACGCCCCAAAAAAGCCAATATCACAAAGGTTCATTAAAACCCCACCATCCCATATGTCGCCTAGAGATTGAACTTGGTACCTGTGTACGAGGCCATCAGTCGTTTTCTACATGCGTTATATTAATACAGGAATGTTGCTTTCAATGTTTATATCTACTCGATTTAATACACGTCTTAAAGCAGGTGATATTAGTTGTTATACTAACTGCACATTAATTGAAAATTTCATTGGTGCATGCATGGATTCGAACCCGGTACCCGCCGCGTGTAGACAGACATTCAAACCACTAGGCTATCCACGGCTCAATACAGGAATGTGAAACTCTATTCGGATTTCCACGTGTGTGCTATATGCCTATTTACATAATTCCATCGTTAACTTAAAACATATAACTTGAAGGGTCGGAAGCGTAAATTTGTGTCGCATATGTAAGTCTAAGGTCATCAGTTCGAACCCAACCGTAGAATTTTTTTTCTTTTTCCTAAATTCTCCTGCAAAGTTGGACAGAGAATTTTACCATATCCTTCTTCTTTTCTGTTTGCTTCCTTTTTCGTTTTTTCCCTATTATACCATTTATCTTTTACATCATCTCTATCATTTATTCACAATATTATAATAGGTTGGGGAAAAATAAAACCATTTTTATATGAACTTCAGGACTAAGTATAAAATAATTTCTACTGTCAGGATTTTCCTTTTGATATTAAAATCAATTTAATGACTGTTTTTAACTCGCAAAATAAATTAAGAATTACTTAAGTAAATAAATCGATAACTTTTACATGGTTTTGTTTAAAATAGAAAAGTTACATATATTATTTAACTTTTTAATAAAAAGTAGAAAATCAGATGATTGTTAAGACCGATTGATCTATTCTGATGATCAATACCAATTATATAAGAAAATGTTTGATAATACAGACTATCCTTTTTTCCATTAGTAAGGTATTTTAGTATTGCGAAAAATCTGAAAAAATTCTAATAAATACACAGATATGTGTTTCTCTGGCATATTAAAATATTTCACAATCAAATATAATATTAACATTTTACTCTTACACACATCTATCACATTTTCATTCGTATTTTCTTTACATATTTTGATGACTTTCTTTTGATTTATTATTCCTACTTTATTTTAATTTTTAATTTATACATTTTCCATATGCTTTTTCTCTACCACATATTGTGTCACTATGTCGTAAAACTATATTACAATATTTTCTTCAAAACCGACGTATATTTAACGTATACATTTCAAATCAAGCAAAACTGATCTTTGTTAAAAAGAATACCTGTATCAGGTCTTAATAATATTGCTAGTAAGAACACGACTAAGGTAAGCTTTGTCTATCGAGGAAAGCGATTAAATAGTTCCGAATGGGCACTGAAGATCACTGAGACGGTTTTTGTAGTAGAAACCCCTCATGACCCTTCACCCATGAAGACTGCTACCTCATTATATTCGAGAAATAATTACAAGTCCTATTACCGGATGTCACACGATAGCACAGTATTCTAAGAATTGGCATTCCGTAATTATAAGAGACAAACGTATCACTTACAATCATTTGAACTTCCTGCTCGTCCTAACGCTTCATACAATAAAATAATACATATATAATATATTATGATTATTATATATTAAAAATAGCTTTACTTTCTGAGATTACTATCTAATAATCCTCGATCAGTTGGCACTTGTGGTTTAATAGGCGCTTTTACTTGCGAAGACTGTTTCGTTACCAGTAATTAGTTCCGTATTTTTTCATTTACATCTATTTATATATGTTATTCTGTAATCTATTTTCATATGATGATTATAAATACAAATTCAACACAGCAGACGTTTTGCTGTAAGTCGACTATTTGTTTATTAGTGCCAGAAACAACTAAATGCATATTAAATTTTTTTTACATGGCCATATACAGTTTGTCTTTGAATATGAGTATCGTATAAAAGTTCAAATCTTATGTAAAATTAAAGTTAAATAAAACAGTAGTAAATATATTTTGATTTACATTACGTTAAAAAAAAACTTAATAATACCTCTCCGTTGTAAACATTCTTATTAGTGTAATACAGAATTAAAAATTTCGAAATACCCGCAGAAACAAAAAATTATATAATCTTCAAAACCTTGAACGTAAATTTGTTATTACAGGTGAAAACAATCACGATTGAATCATCATTCAAAACAAAACAAATTATTTCGATCATTTAGTCAAAAGTAGTCAAAGCATAAATATAAGAGTTAAGTAATTGTCATGTTTTAAGGTTAAAGTAATTACTACAGTAACCTCAGCTTACTTGGTTTTTTTATACGTCGTTATGAGACCTGCGAATGGGGTGAACTTCACGATACCAATAATGATACAATAATCAATACACGGCATTATTCACACGAAAATCGCATCTACACTTAGATGTCTTCGTAGTACAACAAATATAACCTTTATATATATAAAAATAAAGCCTCTGTATAGAGGTCATTACATTCATAACAAACACGAAGTCAAGAGTAATGTTTATGCATTGACCCGTTTTGATATCGCAAAGTTATTTAACGAGTTATCTAAATCTTTTATATTAATCGATAAAACACATAATGCAAATATAATAAAATTGCATTGAATTAAAGTCTGCAGCTTAACGTAAAAAAAAATCATCTTTAAAGATCGATTGCTCGCAATAAGCATGAGAATCTCATTATTAAATGTACACTCGAAAGCTTAACGAACAACGAATCTAATCAGAATTTAATGAAGTGAATGCTATAAATCGCGATTTTAACTAGAAAGTAATATTTTCCATACTTCCAGTTTAGAAAAAAACAAGGCGCAAAATCGATTATTTCTTACCATTGCAGTGGTATGCATTTTAGATTTTTAATTCAATAAAAACATATTCACATCTAACGCTGATTACTCACCACAAACTGACCGACGCAAAAATATCCAAAGACAGTGCACAGTAATACGTTACAACTCGTTTGTTACACTCACATAAAGTTCACACAAATTCCACTTATGTTATACACTAAATAACTCACAAATAGTTTTTAAACACTTAAAATCCAATTGGATACGTTTTTACTTTTACGCGGGAGAGGGCGAAGAGCGAAGCGCACATCCACACCCAAACGCTTATCAATCGCGACTGACGCGCGCGCTAGTGAATGAACGCGACGCTAACCGAATGAGAACTAAATTAAATGGCAACAAATTCGATTATAAAGCCAATTATAAACAAAAATATATTTTAAAATTTATTACAAGAAAAATGCATAAAACCGATTTTTTATTACACATAGTATTTTATAGTTTATAACAATTATAATTTTTTTTTTAACTTATGCTACACTTTTTCCTTTTTATTTTCTGTTTCTGCTCTTGACAATCTTTATACGTTTCCTCTTTCACTAATATTAGTCGGATGAAAATTAAATATAAATCAACCAGCATACTGCCATTTCTATATAAGTTTTTGTTTTTTATATGTGTAAATTAATAATAAAACAATTAAATGCAATTTTTTATAGCAAATTTATCATCGAAGGTATGAAGTGTTTCGAAAAGCGAGTCACCCACTTTCTTTCGGACCTACTTTATGATTGGTACCTACCAGTCATTGGCAATACTACGAGAAAGGTAAACACTACCAATGACCGTATAGTTTTTATGGTATTTGAACTTAGTGTGTTTATGAATAAGATTCATAATTTCAAGTTGACATTCGTGTACTCGATTTTCTGATTAGTTAACTGAGACCCTCATACACGTGTATCTTGCGTATTGAAATGTTCTTTGCTAAGAACATTTCAATATGCGTATCGATGTATCGAATCGTTTAACCGACAAAAAAAATTAACGAATCTTTGATGGATTGATTTTTTATCAAGTACGTAGACTTTTTGTTAGTATTAAAAACTACAACAGGACTATAGTAAAGTAATATACAATTTCAACAAAGTTATTCTTTTTAATTTTAAGTTTCTTGCTTGCTTCAAATATACTGTACTATTGGTACTTTGTACTTTTTGTCTAAATCTTAAACTTCTCCTTATAGAAATTAAAGTCTACTTATAGTTACTTCTTATTAAAATAATATCTTCAAGTACATCTTGAGACTTAAGTTTAAGGTGTGATAAAACAGAGTGGTTTTTTATTATAAAACTATGATATTATGCCTATAAACAATTGCTGTTATATTATTGTACTTGTGTGGGAGTATTCATTAGAAGAAGAATTAATTTCCGTTTCTATCATATAATTTATGTCGCCTGTCAATCGCTCTGTGTACAGCGGTGTATTCACGGTCGTCGGACTAACGCGCACTGTTAATTAAGTGAGGCTGCACTAGCCACAGGCTACCGCATGCTGTGCTGCGAAGAACCATGGTTGAAGATAATGTATATTAATTTCTAAAGTATAGAGAAACTAAAAAGAAATATTTATTTATCGCTAGAGGAAGTAGTCTGTATAGACAAAAAACTAAAAATTGTTTTCGCTCATAGAAGGCTCATAAACATTGTAAGAAATTATAGACTAGTATTTTCAGCTTTTAAATTTTTTATTTACAAAATATGTAAAAAATTCGTAAACTATCATTAATTCATCAACATTAAATAAAAATCACCTTATTCAAATCTTCTAAGAATGAGAACGTTAATTGTTAAACCTGTTTTCAGACAGAGAGGCGGAAGAACAAGAAAACTGTAAGTTTTGTGAAGTCAATAGATATTTGTGTCGCTACGGTAAATTACTTCATATTTGGGGTAATACAGATCAACCCCAAGAACCATATGATAGCCAATGAGGGCACGAGCCATACCTCATTAACGATAGGTCATCTAAATGACACAGCGTACTTGTTTGTATGGATTAGATATTTGATGTAAGACAAAGCCCAAATTTATGAATTATAAATTATTGTGTTTTCTCGTTTTTAGTTACAAATATAAAATTACATACGTTTATCTAGTGGTAGTTATATCAGTAGTTAAATTGTGATTGTCAAAAGTGATCATTAGTTCAATAGTCTGTATTATATAATGAAGAGTATTAATTCATCAAACATTTTTCTTTTTAGAGATAAACAGAAATAATTGTTAGTTCTTCTATCACTTGACACGGCTTCCGAAGTGCTCCACTGTCGTTAGAACTAGCGTCATCAAACTGAATAATTCAGCACTTTGATACGCCAAGCGAAAACGCAATTATCCCCTAATGAGCCTCACCGACTCCATTGCGGATATCGGTTCCAATTTCCGCCATTAGTTGTCTTTGCGTGTGTAATTTCCGTCGTTCAAGCAATCCGATACTATCTTCATTAGAGCTTCAGCTCAAGGTATATTTATATTTCATATTAGTATTTAATCGCATATATACACAGCAATACATGAACAGCCGATAGACGTCCACAGCTGAACATAGGAATCTCACAAATAATGGATAGATTTGGACCATCTCCCACCACACTGGCTCAGAGCGAGAACCTCGTTTGTTAATTAGCTGAGTGCACTACGATCAGGTGAGGTTGGCTTTGGTCCTCTGAGTTGTGGGACCCTTTAAACCCTCATCAATTCTAACATCCCTTTCTAATATTCTTTTGTTGGATAGTTTATTGATTATATCAACTTGAAAGAAATCTCTGCTAGAATAGAATGTGTTCACATTACAAAGACGTTCTCTGGGTCTTTAGCTAATAACTTTTTACATAAAATTCCTATGAATTCTCCGTTGTTTGATATATACTGACAGCCCTCGGGCATTATACAAACGCATAGCGCATAAACGCATAGTGCGGTGGCTACTTGGAATCCAGCCGCAATAAAAAATTCTACACACGGCGTGCAAATAGCAAATACTTGAGTCGGACGATGTCCGACATAGAGCACGTCAAAACATACCATCGCTTTATTACGTCAGAAATTAGATTATTAATACAATTCTAATTGTATCCACAACAGTCCATAAATGTTTTATTATAGCAAATATTAGTATTGTAATTTCTCAAATTATTTCGTTTATCTGTTAAATATTATAATTCTTAATAATATTAACAAAACATATCAACTTTTAAAACTTAGATCTCGGATTAATAACTGCTTACTTCCACATAAGTTTCACCTTCTTTAATGTATGTCTGTTTGTATGTTTCATGCATATCTCCGAAACGGTCAGACCGATTCGGATAATTTTTGCATCATATTATTCAGATCGGTCAGGGCTCGAGCAACGGCATATTTTGGTGACTGGGAAATTTGACCAAGTTATGAAACAAAAATATTCCACGTGGTCGATAATGTGAAATTACAGCCATCACGTGACCAAAAAAGTTAATAATTTTACAAATTATGAAAAAAATGGATATACTTCCGATGGAGCATAAGCATCTACGTGAACTGCACATAGAATAGAAATCATTAGGTGTTCAGTTTGTCTCTTAGAAAACAACAACTATAATTATACTTACTATGACCGGAGTACCAGTATATTATAATCAATATCCAAAATTGTGATTTAATTTCCGCATTATTCAATAAAAGTAAAACATATTAAGTAATAACATACTTAACACACACCAGTAAACACTTAAGCAGTGTCCGCATGTAAGTCATCATCATACTATAATCCGAATCAATGACGTGCTTAAACAAACCTTCCTTATAATGCCGCGTATGACACAGATTGAATGGATTACTCAAAGTGAGGATTATACGGTACAAGTAAATTTAATTATTTTTAACCTTCGACTAAAAGGAATTCTCAATATAACAAATAAGTTAACTAATGATATATTATAAATTACTTCGCATAATTTTTATAAGAATAATCCATATTGATGATTCCAGAAAGAAGACAATTTTTAGAGGGTAAAAAAGGTCTTGATTTTGCTTTCTATTTACATGTCAAATCTTTTGTGGAAATGTAGTATTGTAGTATCCGTATTTGATTACCATAGCAAGGTACTTATCGGCAATATTATAAACACATAGTTATATATTACATATAGCAGTTTTTAAATACAGTTAAATAATTTATAACGAATACTGTTTTTGCAAAAGATATGTTAAGACAACTTAAATTATGCATTAAAATTTAATATTGTTTTTCCATACATTCTATTATAAAAATACGTAATCTAAATTACTTAGAAAAATAATAGGTTGGTTGAACGACCAGCAGACAGGAGGTTACGAATTCTAAAAATAAACTTAATCCGATGTGAAATGTATATGGTAAGCAATAATGAATAATACATGATTACAATTGAACAGTTCTAACGTCGTGTCGGTCCGTGTCCGACGTCGGACAACTCGAATAAGCATCGGCTGGTCCCAATCGCGGAGGTTGTTAATCTGATGCTGTACATCGCGCCGTTCACTTATCACAGGCAACATGGCATCAGTACTGTTACATGAATATCCTCGTGACTGACACCGTCTGCTTAAATACTGCAGATATAAATGATTTATTATACTTACGCGACCGTTATACATTTATGCTGGTGATAGGTTTAATTTGCCGGTAGCCCTGTAGTCTGGAACTATTTGGAACAGGACTAAGGTAAGCCCTGCCTGTCTTAAAAGGAGACTGAAAGAGTTTTGAGGTTCGCGGAGTTTGATGGTGAGGGCATTCAATGCCCATTAAGTCAGCCGGGGTCGGACGACAAATATGAAGTTGTCTCGTATTTTGTCCTAGCATACTGACTATGCTGGGGAGGGTACTAGCCCTCCCGAGAATGTGCTTAGCAGCAGCGCAGGGATGCACCGGTGAGTTCCGTAGTAGATCCCGGAGCCTTCCGCAATGCACTGAGGATGACCACCGAAGGGTTTTTAGTAGGTATAAATTCCACATAACCCTGACTTCCTCCAGAAGCAGGGTATCATTTAAAGATTTCCCTCACGACAAAAAAAAAAGATCGTTATTTCCGGAGACCGTTTAGACACAAACCACTGCTGATCCTATTTCTACTGCCATATAATAATAATTAAACATTACTGTGTTCCAGTCTATAGGGTGCTGTATGCTAGTGGAATTACTGGGGTAACGAAACTAACACCTTAATTCAGAAGGCGACGAGCGCAATGTGGTGCTAGAGTGCGAGTGTATACCATCTTAACCAGCGGCACGTTGTAAGGGGTAAGGGTGTCACTTACCATTAGGTGAAAGCATTTCTCGTCTTGTCGCCTAAACGCAAGGTGATTTGCAGCAAATGGATGAGGATAGCTGAAGATCGGGCTCAGTTTCTTTCCTTGGGAGAGGCTTATGTCTAGTAGAGGACTGCAGCAGACTGTTGATGATATTTCATGGATTTTATCGTATTGATTTATTTATTATCGACGAATCGAGAGAACTCTGTCAAATATTCTGAGACATCAAGGAGTACCTAATACTAAGTACTGTTCATTCACAGTTTGATCTACGCTCGAGCTCACTGTGTCTTGATGTCTTTTAGAAGTATACTTATTATTTTATTTTATATACACAATCATGTTCTCCGTTGAAAGTATTTATTTTATTTATTTATTTATTATTTATGTACACTTACACGTATATATATAAAAACAAAACTATTTAATAAAAGTAACATAGTGCCACGAAGGCGAGCTAAACCCTAAAAAGAGTTCTCTTACAGTATACCCAAATAGGAAGGAGAAACTATTTCAATTATTACTGTCGGTGTACCGTATACTAGTAAAAGTAACGTATAAAGAAATATATCACAAGTAAACAAAGTAGTAAAAATAAAATATTCAACTAGAGATGAAGATAATAGTCTTTAACTCTCTTCTTAAAGATAGGTAAGTTCTTTAATTTCAATGCCAATCTGTAACCATTACATCAGATTAAACAGACTATAAAGCCTTCCACAAAAACACTAATTTCTTAGAAAGATATTCCGTTTGGTTATTGAGGTCAAAATCACTTAAAACTTCGGGGTAACAAGTAAATAAATAAACGCTTCAAAATCCGTATTTTTTATCTATATTTATTACTCTAAGAGATATGATTTTAAAATCATACCTTAAATATATAATTTACATAACAGTGAGTTTCACGTCTGTTCTCAATGTATTGACGATAGTTTTTGTTAATATTAAATGCCTATAACAATTAATAACACGAAAGAGTAATATACTATATTATTAAAAAATTATATACTAAAATTAATGATATTCATTATCTTTCAAACGAAAAAACAATCTGTCCTATTGATTAAAAGATTTGATACGGCAGATAATCATATAAGTATCGATACATAACAATACAAACATACACGAGTTTCTTTGTCTCTTTTCACCTAAACTACTGTTAAATACTAACAGTACTATACATTATACTATTATCTATTTAGGTTAATAACCTAAAAAATATCAATGTTTGAAAGTAATATTTGTTAATAGTCATAGCTGTTACAAGTGTTAGTGAAGAGAGAATATATTTCCTAGTACTTATACGTTTCAAATTTTATATAATTTATAGCATATAAGTTAATTTTTTTTGACTCTTGTCGATATAAATCAGGGTTCATATTTAACTTAATTTCTACCTATATACTTAAGATGGTTTTAAGAAAAAAAAATCCTTAGTTTATTTCCAGAGGTATTTACATTTTACTGTTTATATTTAGGTTGAATTTGTATACTCAGTATGGAAATTATGCTGCTTGCTATTGATTTTTATTATATAAAACTGATAAATCATAACACCACGCTTTTGGTGATAGGATAAGTTATTACGTCTTATTTAAATTTCGTCGTCTATACACCGTTACCTGTGATCAGGAAACCGCAGCGATAGTATTGGGAGACGTTAGACCAGTGATTCCCAAAGTGGTCCATTTCGACCCCTA
>DWLS01003950.1:0-14778 GCA_018246255.1 Pachliopta kotzebuea | reverse complement strand
ATGCGCTGTCGAAGGCTCCCTCTATGTCCAACGATAAAACTACATTGATTAATTTCTTTTGCAGATTTCCTTTAATATGTTGAATTAGGTCATAGAGGGAGTCTTCCGTACAACGCTGAGCCACTCCATTATAACTGCCAAGGAAGACGCCGTGTGTCTTACTACACACGATGACCACGACTGTCAGTGATGAGGAAATATGACTTTGAAGGAAAGTATTTTAAAAATAAAATAAGGCAACGAAAATTTGTTTATGTAATAAAAAGATAATAGTATTTAGGTATATAAATATGACATAAATTTTATTAGGTTTAAAAATTATGTTTATGTTATGTGTATATTATGTGTAACTGTATTGAATTAGAAATTGTATATCATCTGATTTTATAACACTACAACACTACTACGAAATTCTAAAGTGAAGCAATCTTTAAATAAATAATGTATAAATGCACGTCGTTTAAAATTTATCCGATGGCATCGACTATTGATCGGGAGCCAATCTCTCCGGCTACTTTTCCACCCTCTCCGTAGTAAGTAAATCGCATTTACAACGTTTCAACCTCGCTAACATGTTAAAACAGAACTAATGGACATTCGCTTCAGTCTCAGCCCGCAAGAGACGAATAATACAAGTAAAATGGTCCCATCTCCACGCTTCATTAATTTTATTGCCCCGAGGCGCTCCGGCTCTGGCTCAAGTCGGAGCGCCGCCGGCGAAAACGCGCCGTTATTGTGTTGCCAGTGAGTTAAATTAAATAAACACACGTCATTATATATGCTCTGAAATGCACGCTTCCTTTGGGGCAACGACAACTGTCAACGTGATGCCTAATCCTTTGGCTGCATACATCGAGATGAGGAGGCGATAACAATGAGCGTTTGCTAATGTAATGGAGATATTAACGCAGGAGCATGACGGAATAACTCAGACACGGGGGTTTTTTGTCTGCCGCGACACAATAGGATTATTCTCCATTGATCACTGCTTATTATATAAGTTGCTATAGAGGGTGCCTAACATGAAAACTAAATTTGGTTTATCGGCTATTATGGAAAGTAGGTGTTAATATTGGTATAGCGATTTATGTGGCAATCGTGACTTCCTCATTTTTTACGAACTTTTGCGGTTTTTGCGGAAACCGTATATATTAAATTGTTTATAATATTATTACATTTCTTTATCAAATTTTATAAATTATATAGAATAATTAAATTATAACAATATAATTTTTGATCTTAATAGTTTGTTTTTCAATTGAATATTACAGATTGAAGAAAAACATGGTTTTGTTCATATAAAATTAATACAAATACAGATATATGTTCTCAATTAAATGTAGGTAGTAAAAGATACGAAATAAAATAAACAAAAGGAAATGAGGGTAAACGGAGGTAAGGTTATCTACTTACATTCTTCCAAGCCGCGACCCGTAGACGGCGGTCGGCACTCCCGGGCCAAACTCACAATGCCCTCAACTACTAATATTTACTTTACTCCGGGGGCGACAAAGGGCCGGAACTATTGTTTGTTGGAAAAGCTTTATTTTGCGTCCCTCGCCGCTTTCAGCGACAATAGGTTACCCAACTTAAAAATATATTATCTCACTTGACGTTAGTAAACTGTGAATGTTCTTAATGTTGATACGTCTTTAAAGTATATTTGTTTATTCCGAAATAATCTACTTGCATTATATAAATACCTACAGATAGTATATTTTAGCTAAATATAATATTTACTACTACCTTTATATTTGTATATAACCTGTTCAAAAATATATAACACAGAAAAACATTTTAATGTGTATTGAAACATTTAAAACATTTTATTCCTTTATGTATGGTCAGATAATCCTCTGTCCAGCACTGGACATCTTATCGGCTGACGAAGATGTATATCAGAGTTAAAAATTATTATGTTTTTCTTTAAGGTTTTCTATGATTTACTGTTTAGCAATAACAAAATAATATATGTTTAACAATAAGTAATTATTAAGAATATAATAATGTTTTGTGTACTTAGAATTACTACAGGTAGGCTGTCCACATTTTAAAATATATTAGAATAAAATAACAGCGTGTCCATAAGTTATTGTCACCCGACCGGGGCGGGGGCAATGCAGAGTTGAAAATTATCCTCTTTATGAACGACCTTAAGCATAATAGAGAAAGCACTTAAGCCATTTTCTCCGCCTTTAAGTGACGTAAGCGGGGTCGTTTGCAGCCAGTCTTGTGAGCTAGAAAATCAGCTATTACGGCCCAGAAAGCTAATACAAGCCGTTTCGAACGTTGTGGACGGGCTGTGGGTCGACGGTCGGGGGAGAAGCGCGGAGAGGGCGGGCGTATGGGGAGCATTTCAGGCTAATGTGGCCATTGGGCGGCGCTAACAGCAATTAGGCTACAAGCGAGCAAATGGATTGTGCATTACCGACGACATGGATTGATTTATTGGTTCGCTCAAAGTACAATTGAAACCGATCATATATTTAAATTTCTACATTAACTAACCGATTTATAGCCATAACTATGCTACATTAGTATAAGTATTAGTCATACATAAGTATAAAATTTTATAACTATTTTTGTAATTTTGCGTTTTTGGCAATGAGTTAGGTATAACAAGCACTAATTTGACAAGGGAAATTTCTTAAAAAATTAGGGTATACATCAGGAACTATAAAACATTTTTCGTGTCTAATATTTATTTCAGTAATTCCACTATCGACTATGACTTTCAAATCGGAACACACCACTCATTGTAAGCAGAAATAAGCACCGTGGTGGAATCTATCTAGATAGTTTTCGGTAATAGAAAGTCATCAGTAAAAACTGACAGCAGCTAATAAAACCGTACAAAATACTTCTTGACTATTAATAATAATATGCATACATTCTTTGCAAACACACCCTTTCATGTAAAAGATCATATCTGTCAGTTGTTGACTGAGTTTGTGCACATCTATGAATAATAAATGTTCCGTGGTGGCCGATTGAGGAAATTGAATTTTATAGTTGGTAACACATTTGAGGACAGATGTCACAAAATGGCCGCACGCTGTCGGCTACGTGGCATGTGATCAGAATGTCAAATGGAAATCAAAATTAGGTCGATTGTAGTGTTAATAATTTAATAATGACTGGCATGGCTACCGCACTTTGTCAACATGCGTGGGGAAGGTGTGAGCACCATTGTGATTAACAGAGTTATTTCTGTTTGGATGGACAATTATCAGTCCATCAAGGATAGCACACAATGAACGGTTTCCATTAAAATATTGAAGTCTATTCAATTAAATGCTATCTGACATTAATGGACAATCTAATGTATATTTGAAAATCTTAACTATGATTCGGCGGCTAAAGACTAGGTAATCAAAAATTAATCCTGTCTGATGCAATAAGCAATGTAAATTATATACTAAAAAAATTAAAGAATTTAGTAAGTAATTTGTGTTCTGCCTGATGTGTTTTTAGAAACCGGAAAAAGTCTTCATAATATGTTATGCGAAAAAGTTGTATTTTTTTGCCATTAATATAATATTTATACAGGATATTTTTAAAAGCAAATTTTGTTATATGTACCCTAATTTATTGCGTCGATTTCAATAGAAAATTTGTTAAGCACTAAATTTTTATATCAATAATATCGCATGTCACAATAATTTAATAGACAACCAATACCATTTTACTTGTTTGGTTTCCCCTCAGCTATTCAGTCCCTCAGCGCCTCTGAGTTATATAAATTCGCACTATCCGCTTACATCATTAAATTTTATGAGCGGGAATACAATGGAAGCAGCTATCTCGTGTAAAGAGAGAGACTCTTCCGGCGGCAATAGGACCCTCAACCTATTCGTATTTCCTTTTGGCGCAAATTAAGCACGCTATTAACTTAGAAACAGTAAATCATTAAATTGATTTAACACTAGTTAAGTACATACATGAAATTAAGTTTTTACTCAAAATATAGAAAATTTAAATATCAGCATTTTTTCTTTTATTTTTTTTGTAAAGAACATATTGTAAAACGTATGTACTCTCTGAGATATATTAAATATATTACTTCATTTTTCTCGACATGTTGCTGTAAAGATATGATGGACGAACATCAGATTTATATTGTCATTTTACACATTAAAATGCCTTCGATGATCATCCATTTTAACTTATGAGCTCCAGGATTTTGGAACTTCACTGAAATATACCAAACATGTCTTAGATAAATCCATAGCCTTCCCTTCCACACGTTCTGCGTAGTGGCAAACAAAAGACTATTTCGTATTCGCAGTTTCCTTGGTACGCTTAAGGGACATTGAGGGTCCACTCTCCTAAAACCTTTGAACCTGGAGACCCTTTTACGATACACAACTTTTACTTTAATCCTATTCGTAATTATTAGAGACTAGAGACCTAATAGCTAAACATTTAGTGTGTACTATGTCCTAGTCCTTTAGAGAACTATTACAATAATAATTACTAAGCTAATATCAGCATGCGAAGTCCGGATCCGCGAGCTCTGGGTTAGATGACGCTTTCGCGGGCCATAATAGTGGCCGAAAGCATCAACTTCAACCGAAAAAAAAAGTAAGCTAATAAGAATACTTTATGCTTAAAATTTTAGCGTTACATGAAGTTTTATGAAGACACACAGAGGAGTCATTTTATATAGAACTGTTATGCTATGAATGTGACACCGATCACCGAGTGAATGTCCTGATCTTGTATTCGCTGTGTGTTTAAAAATGTATTAGTTAAGACTAGTTTTTATTTAATTAATTGTCAAAAAGTTGAATATTAGTAATTGATAGATAGCGTGTTGAGGAGTTATTAAATGTTACTAGATATAAATGTCAAACGAGCAGTGTGATCTATTGTGTAGTTATTATTTCGTATTATCATCGTTTTAATTTCTATCCTAAACAACACAATGTCGATCGACCGTCATAAAAGAAAATGTCAAACCATAACGACTCTCTAATTTGAAATAATTCATTCAACGGACCGATGACCGATGATGTTTCCACCGCATTGTATAATTGACTTGTTACAAGTTTGAAATATCAATAACAATCGTAATTACTTTGAAATGTCGCAGAAAATTTATACAATAATTTTGAACATTCGAAATCGTTGCGGAAATGTGTTCATTATTTTATGAAGGTTTTAACTTTTCTTGCTTCCCGACAATTAAGGAAAAACTTCATCTTTCAGGTTACTAAATGTTATAAAATATTATAAATTAAGCAAACATAATATAGGTATGCTATGTGTTGCAAAATTTTTATTTTTATATTTATTATTCTGATAGTCATTTTGTAAACAGTAAATGTAAGCAATCATTTATAATAAAGGAAAGGTTCTCATGTAAATTATTTTTATATGTTGTGGGCACAAATTTGTTAAAAATTTGTTACTGTATGTAGAATAGTCAACAACACAACAACAAGGAACATTGTGTAAAAAAATTTTTTCTAGATTAAAGTAAATGTTTTTTTTTATTCACTTTCTCGTACAATAGGGATTCCATCTAATTTTGTAATCTGATGAAGTCGATTACAAGCTTGAGTTCGCCAGGTTTCGACATCAGGCAGATTCTCAGATAAAGGGTTTCCAATAAATACTAAGTCTCTGAGGGCTGGACACTCCTGTTTACATAAATAAATAGTTTGTATTAATAATTGCCTGGTAAGAGAAGAACGAACCAGTAGTAATTTGAATATTGTGCAATAAATGTGCGTATAAGTAACATAATGAAGTAATAACCTGAAGTCTATTGAATTCCACCCATTCTTTAACCATATTATTGGATAAATAGAAAACGCGCAAATTTTTCAAGGTACCCACACCTTTGAGTTTGTCCATTGGATTGTAGCTCATCCACAGTTCTTCTAGTGTGTCAGCAACTGTTTCCTAGACAGTTTTTTTTAATGCAACACTATAACAGGCATTAGTCTATCAATATAAATACTTACAATACCCGCCAAGGATTTAATGTTGTTTCTGCCAATTGACAATATTTTTAGATTGCGCATTCCGGCAATTCCGGCTATTTTGTCAATCATATTGGATGACAAACTGAGTTTTCTGTAGTGAAAACAAACGAAATAATGAAAAATTTAAATTAAGCCACTATTTTGATATAATAAAAGTCTTAAATAGATAACAAAAAAGAAATATCTTGTAATTTCATAATATAATCTTTTACAATGATTTGAATTTATGTTACACTGTTATCTTAGGAACTAATGATAGCTCAGGAATATTTTCTATATCGTCCGCTGAGTTTAGGTCCCGATGATAATTAAAATATAACTACATTATACGTGTTGCGTTTCTTACTCGCAATTTACAAGCGTTGAGAGGGCTCCATCCATTTTCTCGATCGGTGGCCATTGGAACTGTAATTCTATAATTGTTGCTTCAGCTGCAACTTGTTCTTTTGCCTTTTCCCATCTTGATATAGCATCTTTGCATGTTGTTGCTTTTAAAGCCATTACATTTGTTTTCTACAGTTATGACGTAAGTTTTGAAGTGTTTATAATAGTTTTCCATGGTAATTGTCAATATTAAAATATACAACCATTGATAATGTTATTCCTTTTTGTTTGTTTTATTTTATGCTTTATATTACGCATGTATATAGCCAAGTATACAGGCACCACGTTAAAAATTTTATTTATACATGCAATTTTAATGATTAAGGTAAAAAAATATTTACTATTACTTAGTTGTGCCTTACGATCAGCACTATTATATTTACATCACAAAGTGCTATGGAATGCATATTCTTTTTAGTAAGAGGCATCATATGAAATGATAATAGATTAATTAATTTACAATATCATTGTTGAGTTAAATACCTACATTATTATTAATATGTTGTTGATATAATTGGTCAGAACTGCTATGACTTACAAAAAATAAACTTCGTGTTATACGTGCCCGTGATACATTATATCCGGATGTAGACCCGAGGTAGCTGGGTGAGCCGGGTCGTCTTGGTTGGACGCCGGTAATCACGTCGCGCCCTCACACCTCCCTTGACACCGTATCCACCATCCACCCTCCACCCCGGGCACGTAAACCCTCCTGGCCTGCGTTTTCTTGCCCAATGCTTGCACGCTGAATTTTAAGTGACCGGATTATGTGGCTTTCTTACGTTGAAGGTTTAGGGTATAACTCTATTTACTTACACTTTGTACAGATTTATTATTGTGACTGTTTAAATACAGATACAATTTTTTCTGATTTTGACGAAAGATGATTTTTTGTCTGAAGAGTGAATAGAGAAATGTAATGGAAATTGGTACACAAAAGTACTTACATCAAATATTTTCAAAGGTGTACAACTATCACTGAGGATAAAACTAATCATTCTTCAGAATTTTTATAACAACATTATAACAGAATTATTCAGCAACGGCAAGCTCATGTAAACATTAAGTACTATTCAAAAGTATTATATTTTTCCGACCCATAGGCGTCATAAAGCAGCAATTGGGCGGCACGTGTCGACACGTGTGGCCTCTGGAATTCGTATCCGTAGCACGTGCTTTTATTGAGCAAAATTGCATTTTCAAAACAGCGTTTAGAAACACAAAGTATCATTGTTGTTTACGTACATGTTTTTTGCGTTAATACGTTTTCTTCTTGTCACTTAAAAATATCATGTATTAAAACAAATACGTGCTTTTATGCGGCTAGTTCTTTTTCGTTCAAACATATGCAAAGTTGAGCAGAGAATCCTTACTGAAACAGCAACAAATATTTTTTTCAAAGATTTGAGATCGAACATACAAAATTATCATTATATTTTGTTCGCACTTTATTATTTTGACAATCCTTAAAGCATAGTTTAAAACCATTTTGTTAAATATTATAACAAATGACAAAAAATTGACTTGGAACAAATAAATTGTTTCATACATTTAGACAGTTATCATAAAAAGCGCCTATAACTATAATAGCCGCAAATTTTTAATGAATGAGATCCCAAAACGAATTGGTATTGATGCATATTCCTAAAAGGATTTCTTCATTACTTTCATAGAGTCTAGTAATAAAGTGATAGCGGCATACAAAATATATTTTGATGCTTGTGTAAAGGATTTTTTGTAAGTAGTAACAAATTTTTGAAATAACTATGATCTTTGCTATAAAAAGTCTACAAAACTTAATATTGGAAAGAAATATCGCCGATACATTTAGTCTTTTAATACTTAGCACGGGATTCATCAAAAATGTTACTCTGGTTTCCCTTCAAAACGTATAAATCAAAAATGATTTGTTTTTATTAGTCACATCTTTGTTATATGTTTTAGTTGTTATTATTTCTATCATCTTATAATTTAATATAATATTAAAAACTAAGCTACATATGATAAAAAAATTTGATAGAAAAACTTTATTTTCAATAGTGCTCTATGTTCTTAATATCTTTAACATTTTTTAGAAATTTAAGATGTCATTGTAACGTCAGAGCGTGCGAATAACCTTAAACTTCAAATGATCCAAGGAATCAAAATTAACAAACACTTAAAAGATAGTTAAAATGGATGATTTACAATTAAATATTTCAACCGTTAAAAAGGTAAGTATATGCAGCTTTCGCAATTGTTCTTTTGTTAGAAATATATTTTATGTTTTAATATTTTTCGTAGACTAATAGATCCATCAAAGCTAGAAAACAAAATAAAAATATCTCTGAGTATAAATTCTTGTCAAAGCCAATAGTTAGTGGTAAAATTATAGCGAGGAAAAGGCCACAAAATGCTCATAATACATTGTTAACGAAAGCAACAGTGGAACCAAAAGAAAAGGTGGCCAAAATACTTAATCCTACAGTTAATAAGCCAGTGGACTTAGAAACCAATTTAAGAGACCTAAGTGAAAATAAAGGAAAGTTTAAAGAAAAAAATTATCAACAACTTAGTGATGACTTGCAATTGAAACGTAAACCGAGAAGTGGAGCCTGGATCTCTTCCTTGTTTAAAAATAATCCAGATGTTCCTCGTGTTGGTCAAAAAGCTGTTAAACCTATTGTAGAAAAAGTGTTTGCTGCTCAAACTTTTTCAGACTTAGACCTCCATCCACATAGCATTTCTAATTTACACCAAAACTTGAACTTAAAGCAACTTATGACAGTACAACAAAATGCAATACCTGTTATTTTGAAGGGAAGAGATGTTTTAATTAGGTAAACTATTTTGATTTATTCTGTATGAACTAATTCAAATTATTTCATGTTATTTTATTACATAGTTATAATTTTTTTTACAAAACAAAAACCTTATTTTATCTACATTGGCTGAAGTTCTTATTTAAATCATCAAAGTTTAATGGCTGCAAATTTATGAATTTTTTGTTACCTGAATATAAATGATAGTTTAGTTAATATGATACAGTGGTTTTTGTTCATGGATAATTTTTGTTAAGGACTATAAATAAGTCAGTCAATAGTTTAATCTAAATAGAAACAGGTCTATTTGTACAAGAAAATAGTTTCTCTGATTGATATTGCTCATAAATAGGTTGTTCAGTTTCTACAGGTATTATGGAAAAGTGAACTTAATAAGTTGCTTCACTATCTATTAATGCATTCACAATAAAATTATTATTAAATTGCACAAAAAAAATTATACCTACTTCTAATTTCAAAAACTGTGATTGAATTTATAGAAACTGTTTTGTTATTAAAACAAAATGTATTGTAATAGATCACAAACAGGATCAGGAAAAACTTTGGCTTATGCTCTGCCTATAATAGAGGCCCTTCAGGCGATTAGACCAAAAATTAACAGACATGATGGTATAAGGGTCATTGTTGTCGTACCGACAAGGGAGTTAGCTGTTCAGACATATGAATTATTTGTGAAATTGGTAAAGGTTAGTTAATCTTTTATTTAATCAATCTCTCATCATTTCATTTATATAGCGATTTTTTAACTTGAAGTTTTTTTTATTTAGCCATTTATTTGGATTGTTCCTGGATTACTCAGTGGAGGACAAAAAAGAAAAGCAGAAAAAGCGAGATTAAGGAAAGGATTAAGTATACTAGTAGGCACTCCTGGTCGTATCAATGATCATTTGAGACATACACATTCTTTGAACTTTGCTAAAATAGGGTGAGTTAAAGTTTCTCGTTTTATTATTTTTGTTTTCATCTCAACCTCTCTGAGATTTAATTTTTTTTAGCTAGTAATGATATAATATTTGTCATACAATTTAAAAAATAATTTAATTGAAAAGGCAGGTACCATTTGTATATCTGAATCCATATGATCATCTAAAACTAATGTTTGATATTCTTTTTCTATTATATTATTTTATTTTTTACCATGCCTCCATGTCACAAGTTATAAGTAATTGAAAAATTTTTTTTTTGGTATACTTACATCAGATAAATTATGTACATTTTTAAAGATGATGATGTGTCATATCAAATATAATGCATATGGTTTAGGAATAGAAGGAACGGAATAAAGAGCTATTTGATTATCAGCTATAATAAATGTTTTTCTTCATATTCACTATTTAGTAAAGTTATTGAGCAACTAAGTAGCAATATTGATTTTTATGTTTACCTAGGTATTAAAATTTACTTTACAATTTTTCGGCTGTTTAATATGAAGCTTCAACTTTTTAGTTCCATACGCAAATGTTTTATTTATTTAATAAATAAGCTGTATACTGTTCCTAACTTTTACTAACTTAATATGGACTTTATGTCTTAAATAAAGATTTATTTATTTATTTATTTAAAAAAAAATTCAAATGGTTCTGAATCAATTAACGTGTACTAGGCACCATTTTTTAGTTATGTAAAAACTAATTATTAATAAATAAATATGTATTTTTAGTGTGAATAAATTGCTTAGTTTTTTTTAATTAAAAAATTTTTTTATTAAATTTTTTTTATGCATGTTCTATTTATTATTGATAAGAATTTTTTGTGTTTCTTTAAGAATTCAGAAAGTTTGTAAATTCTTATTTTCTTCTCTCCTGACTCAAAAGTAACTAACCCTTGTAGTAGTGAATTTGATTACCCCTATTGTCTATGTATCTTGTAATATTATTAGCTCGTTCTATTTTAGAATCTGATTTCTATAACAAATTAATTAAATTATGTGATGAAATTTTTACATTCTGTTATCTGGCGATATTGCAATTTTTATAACGTATTTTTAGTTGTTTAGTTTTGGATGAAGCAGATCGCTTATTAGATATGGGATATGAAAAAGACGTTGCAGCTATCGTTAAAGCTATCGAGGATCATAAAAAAGCTGCAACATATGATCCTATAGCTCTTATGAAACAATCTGTTCATAAATATGTCTCAAATGAGAAAGTATTTGAAAATTCTAAAGAGGACATTGAAGAAGGCAATGTAAAGCACAACTTAACAGATATTTTTCTTTCAAAAACTAGACAAACAATATTGTTATCAGCAACACTTACAAAGGTATAAAATATTTTGTATTTTTTTACATTAATTTGTTTTCGCTAAACTTTTGTTCATAAATTTTTTGAAAATAAGGCAGTGGAAAATTTGGCTGGAATCACAATGCAAGATCCAGTTTTTATTGATACTTCTGAAGGAAAAATACTTGTAGCAGACTCATTAAAACATCATGAGGATGATAATAATAAAGAAGATAACGTAAGTGAAGAAACCAAACAAAAACCTATGAAATTAACAACATCTAATCTAGTGAAACAAAAAGGTGAAGAGCAGAAATCTTGTAATCATGATCATTCCATCAATGATATTGAAGTTAGAAGAGGTAATTTAAATAAAATTTCTTTTAAAATTAAATATTTTGTTACAGAAAGGTAAATCGTATTACTTTTTCAGGTTTAACAGCTTTCAATGGACTATGTAAAATGGATATACAAGATGCCATTAAAAATAAGGGGGAAGAAGTTACGAACGCAAATGACTCTAAAAGAAAACTTGATAGTGATAGTGATTCTGATTACGAATATTTTAAAGTACAAAAAGAATTGGAAGCAAAAAAAACAAAAAAAGTGGAAAGTGAACAACCAGAAACTGAATATATTCAAACTGAAAACGTCTTTGTAGAAGCTATAAAATCAGCAGTTATCGAAGATAAATTAGTTTTACCCGCCACAGTCAATCAGAAGTTTTTAATTGTCCCGATGAAATTGAGACTAGTTACTCTCTGTTCTCTTATAGTAGAGCACTGTATATTAAACAAAACAGGTGGTAAAATGATTGTTTTCATGGCAACAACTGAAATGGTTGATTACCATTCCGAACTGATTGAAACAGTGTTAACGGGAAAAGAAGCTAAAGTTAAGAAAAAAACTTTAAAATTGCCCATGTTGAAAGCGAAGAAACGAAAACTTGGCAATGATAAGGAAGAGGTAAGAATTAACATCTCTACACTATTGCTTCTCCCCCCGAACTGATTCCCGCCTTGTCGTGGCGGAGGGGCTCTAGTAACCGGGGGGTCGTTGCCCGCGGTGAAGCGAAGAGGAACCTACCGGCTGGCCCGAGGAGTAGGGCCGGCCACGGTGGCCACTCCAGGCTTGAGCTTGAGAGCTGCGACACTCGCTCGCCTCGGGTTGGCCAGGTGGCTGCGGAAGGTAAGGGTGCTGTGCTTTTAGTGCCGCGCCCACAGCCGACTGCAGCCAAGGCGGGATTGCGGAGAGGGAGGGGGGTGCCGGTGTAACGCCGGCCGCTCTCCCCATTTTCCGCGACAACACAATGGTTGGCGGCGGAGCCAAACACCAGATCCGCCGCAGGGAGCCGGTAAAGCTTGCTCCGCTGGCTCCCATGGCCTTTGGGTGACGGACTCGGGGGAGTCTGTTGTCCATACGTCGAAAGGCCCAAAGGGGGGTGCGTCGTGTTTTCCGGCGCGCCCTACCGGAGGAGGGATGGGGAGATTTCTACTCCCCCCGATGTGGGGCTGCTTTAGCGGCCGGCGCTGGCGGGTTCGCGGAAGTCTTTCTGTTCCTGTGACCCCGCCGTACAGCGACCAGGTGGACATCGTGGAGGTTTTAGTCGGTGCGAGTCCGACATAACCTGTCTTTGCCCCCGCGAAGGCATTTCCTCCACGTAAATTAAAAAAAAAAAACACTGTTGCTTCTGAATGCAATGTTGGGGACTCTATTTGAGACGATTATAGGAGAATTAACTCTGGCCTGTGTCTTTTGATATTAGCATAACATTTTTATCGGTCTACTTGATTGATAATTTCATTGTATATTATTTAAAAATGATTTCTTTGTTTAAACTTAATATTTTTATTGATATTTAATTTTGTTTCTTTACAATAAGGAAAAATCGGAAACATCCGAAAATTCAGATTTAGAGTTTGATATGGAATATAACTCGCCTGAAGACGGGGGATTGGTCCCTGTTGATCTTGATGTATTTAGTCTTCATGGATCCATGCCTCATGAGCATCGAATGGAAATTTTTAAACAATTTAGAGCTGCTAGAAGAGGTATATTAATTTGCACTGTAAGTATTGTTTATTGATATCCAATGTCTTAATTTAGATAAAGTTTCACGGTCTTAGTATCCGCGAGAATAATAGAGAGTACTGTTACCCATATGTGCTATTAGATTATAGCGTTAGAGAGATTGTGTTTCGAATAAGGATCTCGTAATTTCCCAAATGTCAAGGACGAGCGCCGATGCATTATAGATGGTAAAAATCTCTGCATAACCCCATCATCTTCCAGAAGACAAAGAAAGAGTATCAATCTGTTTCTGATATTCCAGATACCAAAGTAAAAGTATAGGATAATTTGTACTTCCAGAATTTTAGATAGCGGGGGATTTTTTATAACGCACGAAATTTGCATACTTGTGTAAAATATATAATATTTAAAATACATTTATAGTTTTAAACAGCATTTGCATACTAGCGTGTTGTTAAATGACCGTGTTATGTTGTAAAACCAAATGCGTTTAATGCTCAAATTAATTTAAAGGTCAATGAAAAGAGATGCTAGTATTTTCTCTACGTATTCTAATAAGATAGGGCTAATAACAGATATTTTCTAAGCGTACAGATAAAATAAATGTGCACTTGCAGGACACCATCTGAGAATTGTTCTAGTAAGTATTGTGGAAAAATAAAAATAAACGAGTTAACGGTTAAGTGTAAATTAATTGTATGTGGGTTTTTTCGTATTAGCATATGGCGGCAAAAATCAGTGAAATTTATATGCGGCAACATTAAATGTGTCTAGTTTTTGTTTGGCCATAATCTCTGCTGCGAAATAATCAAATTATATTTTATCATTTGCGTAAAATTTAACGAACGGTTAACTTCGCTTTTGACTATTGTTAAAAAAGAAATCTTAATGTGAATTTCTTAATAATAAGACAGAGCATTGAAACAATAATTTTTTTGTTGCAAAACTCCTTAATTTGCTTGTTATGGGCGAATTTGAACCAGCACGCGGTTATAACACGGGGATTGTGTAAGCAAACCTTAATAGTCGTTTAATGGTTGAGTGCTTCGCTTTTGCAATGAACTGCGGTTATTATTAGCTTCCGGACAATTAATTTAAATAGAGTGTACCCGACAGTTGCAACTAAACGTTCATAGATTATACCGCTAACACTTACATGTTTTTTTTTTTTTTTTGTGGGCGGAAAATGCCTACGCACTGCCCTCCCGCCACGGGGATGGCGGAAGGGACTGTGTGGGACTCGCACTCACTAAAAACCCCCCGTGAGCCCGCCACCGCGTTGTTGGGGCAAGGTAGGGTCGCTTTCGCATGCACTACCCTGCCCCA
>DWLS01003949.1:0-14778 GCA_018246255.1 Pachliopta kotzebuea | reverse complement strand
AATACCGTCATTATTAAATACATACATATACTTATACAAATAAATACAAAAAGAGGTATAGACATATTAGTATTGTATAGACAAATAGTGTATTTTTTTTATTAAAATAATATTCATGAACGTATTACTTATGAGAATTTTAAAATAAAAACAATTATGTTCATAAGTAGATTTTATTTATTGGAGACAATATATCTTGTCACAAATCTCATTTTTAATTATTCAGAAACTTAGTATTTACAATTCCGTATTTGGTATAAGAGCTGAAATTTTTGATAGATACAATAATGCCTGAAAATTAGGATTATGTGAGATTTTGCTGAAATACCCTCTGGGTGTTGTGAAGGACTCCAGGGTTCCTTTGCACTATACACTAGCACCTCTTAGGTCAACGGGATATCAATGAGGATAGATATATAAAGTAAATACTTACCCTCATCAACGGCGGATGTTAGATTGTCTATAGAGCGACGTAGGTATGTCTCCGCCTCCTCTAGCAGCTCGTCAGTATCATCGCGCGAGCCGTGACGTACATCTGGCAACGAACCGCGCCACGTCCTGTACCCACCTATAGATAACACGCAATCAAGTACTTTTTTATTAACATTATGATAGAGGCCAGGCCATCTAGTACTAATGAAAAATCATGAAGAATATACTCGCTAAAATCTTCGCGCTAGAATTCAAGATCCTTTTAGTTTCCTTCTACAGCATGTAGAATATTAAAACAATTGTCAAAGAATATGCGGAAACGGTTATTTTTGTCGGTCCATTCCAATTTAAATAGTAAGGTTGTATATTTTGGAATATCTCACCTTTAGAAGCAGATATGTAACTGGTCTGCGGTGTCCAGTCGTTACTACGATCTATACTGAGACACGGTGAGCGATACGAACCCCGCGAATGGTGCCTAAGATATAAAACAAAATAACTTTATTGCTCTGAAAATGATTTCACTGCCACAAGACGTTAACTGCCGTGCATAAGTCTGCATTAAAGATATCAACACCAACATGCTCTGCTTTTTTACCCGCTATCAGTTGTTTCCTGCCATTTACACTCGATTGGCTGTACACCTTATGACTTACTATCACTGCGACTAAAAATCCGAAAAATTCCTGCCATAATATAAAGTCCACTCCTATTTACCCCAAAATTTATAATTTGTTAAAAAAATATCCAATGCGTAGATGTATAACTGAATCTAACAATTACTATTCTTTTTCTTGACGAAACTGTAGACCACATTACAACTTAACACTTGGTGAGATTGTGATCAAGCTACTAATATGTTTAAACGAAAATTTTTACCTACTGGGTCGTAATAAAGCAGCCCAGAACAGCAACCATTGAATTAAGGTACATACCGTGGTTGGGCCAAGTCAGGTGCGTTGCGACGTAAATTCCACAGCGGCTCCGCTGAACGAGAAAGCTCCGGTACCATCGACGTAAACCCTGTAAGAGTACATACTATATGTAATTTTGTAATACGATCGTTAAGGCTAGACAGAGACATACAAATATATTTAGCATTAACGGACTACTGTGCTATCGGTGGAGTTGACCTGTCGCTCCCGAGCCCCGTTCGCGCGATGCTCGCGAGTCAAGTCCCGGACAACAGTGGCCTCCTTCTGCGAGACAGTCATGTTCCAGAAGGAGGTCGACGAGCGGGCCAGTGAGGATTGCCCAGGGCGGGGGCTTCCTCCCTCCGCAGGCGGCGAATCGGAGTACAGAGGAGGCGATATAAATGCCTCCTTTTGTTGCCCCCGTTACCTGAAGCGGGCCAGGTTGGGCACCTGGCCCCGCCAACGCTTCGGCGTCGTCGGGACTTCTCTAATAGCCCGAGAAGTCCCCTTTTAGAAGAAGTCCGGTCTTTGACGGACCCGGCCGGTCGTTGTGGTGCCCTGTCGCTGAAAGATCCAGAGAAACCCATTCATAACGGCTGATGGCTTTTGTGGTAGGTTTAGTGGGTAGGGGCCGCCCAGGCCGAGTCCCACACACCCCTCCGGGCCCACAAAGGGCACCGACGGAACGTCCGTAAAAGGATTACCCCGCGTCAAAAAAAAACGGACTACTAAACAGAAAAAAGAATATGTTTGCGACCTCTCACCAAAATTAATCAGACTGAGAATTTGCTGTAGCCATATTCCTGATTTCGGTAGAGCCAAGGTTGTCTATCGCGCGCCCTCGGCACTTAAGTATCACTGCGTAGAGCAATAACATGAACAACAAGAATTCGTTTCCATGTTATAGAATAATAGCGGTTAACCGATGCGTCAAGATGGTTACAAGAATGAATACAGTGTTACCTATATCGCTAAGCAACACCCGACGGGCCTCGTCGGTACGACGCGCAGGGGGCGGGCGCGGGTCCGGCACGGTGAGGCGACGCGGTGGCACCGTCCGCTGCGGCACCGTCGTCGGACAACTCACCACACGGGATGAACTCTGGTAAATAAGATCATTATAACGATGAATAATACGTATTTAATATTTTTATAAGGATAAATAATGCCGAATATTCATGGAGTACATCTTCCTTTTTATTTGCTTGTCATTGCCACGAGAAACTTTTCACACAACCTTGCGGCTTCAAGACCTCTAGTAGCACAGTGCTTTCTACTTCAAGTAACGCAAATCATGTCATTGCTTCCATCACTTCAACCACCATGAGCAAGCATCCAAACTGCAGATATTAGACTATAATCCAAGCAGTACCTCGGGCTATGTGGGTTTGATTTAGGTACTATAGATTATGTTCGACGCTGAGGAATATCATTTACCTTGTAAGCAAGATACCCGTCTGATGTCCACCTCGGCGGCAGCGCGGAAACTTCGGTCTGCGCCGCGCTCTCACGACGCGGGCCTCCGCCCTCGCGGAGCACGGGTCGCCTCGATGACGTCACAGACTTGCCAGAGGGAATTGTGCCTCGGTACGGAATAGGCCTATATTTAATTATAATAACAATTATTTATAATAGTAATAGTTAAAACCTCCAAATTTACTATACAGTGCAAAAATAAATCCTATACTATTAATTATTTGAGTGTTATTTAGATCCTGTTAAAGTTGTATGTATTTATTTAATAGTTTAAATGTAGAAATTACCTGTATTGAAAAGGATTAGGGCATGTGTTCCTCCGTATGTTAAAGTTGCTTGCTAGATCGTCTTCTGATATACCACATTTAGATATATCCGTCTCTGCAAATACTGAGAACCGATGCCCCAACCGATTGGTCTTGTGAAAACTGTCCACACTTTCTTCTCTATGCAGGATGTCCATACTGGACCCTAGTTCGAAACTGGATGATTTGGTATTATCGAAACTTAGGCCTCTGTTGTATTCACACGTAAGGCTGTCCACACTGTCCAGTCTCCTAGTACTTGTATTAGGGCTTCGCCTATAGAGTGTATTGTCTGATTTATTCCCGAAACTCTTTAATATGCCTCTTCCAGGCAAATCTAAACTCCCTTTATTGTTCAATGCTACTTGTTTTATATCTTTATCATTAGGGAGTGAAACTCTTTTTTGTTTCAGGTTAGTATCTCCAATTGAATCCCCTTGAAGATTGCTGTTTTCTTGGTTTTCATTTTCAGCATTGTCACTGGTTTCACCAGGTTGAAAGTCTGGATCCAAAGTGTGGAACTTGATTAGGACTGGAGTGGAGTGGACAGTGGAAGCAGAATTCGGCGGCCATTGGTCCGTCTCTCGTATTGAGACAAGGTCCTCCTGTTATAACAGAAAATAAAAAGAAAACCAAAACATATATATTTGTGGACAAATAAAAGTTACTGTAATCCAATGATACAATAGTATATGCTATGGGAAGGCAACTTTATATGTTTTAACTACTATATAATTAAAGATCACGAACGCTGGCCAAGTAACTGTTGGCGGATGTCATATACCTGAGGAAAATGAAGCTTTTTCAACATGCCAATTTCCACACGATATTGTCCAAAAGAAGCTCAAGCTCGGTGACGATTGAATACACACTTTATGGGGTTGAACAATGTGTTCGACTAATGTATTAAACTATCACTGTATAATGGTATCGTCCTATAAAGAAAAATACCTTTATCTTTTACCTGCAAATTACTCATATCCTTGGACTCATCAGTGGTAAATATTAATTCAATATCGTCGACTTCCTCCGACTCATTTCCACTGGCATTATCATTATCTTTGTCTTCTGGCGGGCCACCTGGCTCCATCGGTGTGGTGCCACCTTCCGAAAAAACAGAATTATCACCTTCCGACATAGACCTGAAACCAGAATATTTAGTTTAACACAGTTTACCAAAACCGAAATATTACGTAATAATGTATTAATTTGAAGTAGATTTGAGTTTTCAAATAACTTACTTAGCAATTGCTATTATTGACATACAATTAAAAATCAATAACAATTAATAACTAGTAACAAGGAAATACTAAGTAAAAATCATAATTCAAGTATATTTAGATTAGGAAACACCAAAACCCATATAAAACTAATGAACACTCATTGTCCTGGGACATATAATGTAAAATCTTATTATCCTTATAATTTCTCTAGATACAGTAAAACTTTAAAACGAGACGACAATGTTTACGTGATTCTGTATGCCGGCAGAAATAGGCACTGTAATAGCACCTACCTAGATGATGTCCACCAACAAAAACTACCAAAGGACTTTCTAAATTTGGATGTTTAGGTTAAAAGTACCCAAATTCAAACGGAAGAAACTACTATAAATAACAAATAACTAAAGCAACCAGTTTTCACCACTACTATTAACTATGAATCAGGTGTTACAAAAAATGGTAATACAAAAAATTCATGCGAAAGAGTTGTACTTGTCTCACTGCACAACACTAGTTTACTTATTAAATAAGAAAAATGTTAGTTCTATGTAAAAAATAATATGCTATTAAGTTTACTATCAAATAAAAAAAAAATAATATCACTATTTACCGGGATAAAGAATATTTATACTAAATAGTTTTATTGAGTTAGTAAGAACTATAAATCTCTTAGAATAATAATTTATTTGCTAAATATACAATTTTAATATTTACCTAAGACTTAAATCATCAACATCCAAATTGAGTGTATCCTTTCTTCTAACACGTTCAGTGCTTTGTTTAACAATAAGATTTTCTTCAGATGTTATTCTCACTTGCACATCAAATTTATCAGCTTTAGATTTAACTTCTGCTTCATTAGGAACAGCCATTTTTATGTTCTCTGTTGACTCCGTTTTAAAATTCACTTCATTCCCTTCTAAATCTCTGATGTTCTCAAAATGATCTCTTTTTTCTTCAAAGTGAAAACTGGCTAAGGAATCAGATGACTCTTTTTTAGTAAAATCTTTTTCTTTTTTTTGATTAGCTGTTGAATCAGTTTCTGAAGAAGTTGTTGATAAAATGTTGCCTTCCTTCACAGTTCTCACTTTTATTTTTACATCAAATTTGGACAATAACTCCAATTTAGTTTTATAACTTGGTAAGTGATGTACTTCTTCCTCAATCACACTAATTTGGCTGCTAGGGTCTACTTCAGTAGTGTCTGACCGGGGTCTTGGAGATTCTGTGCTAGAAATATTATCTTTAGAGTTCTCCTCTTCTTTTTGTTTTAGCTTTTCTGTTGGAGAGGGTTTATTAGGATCACCCCCTTTTGGAAACTTTTCTGCTGCTTCTGAATTATTTAAGTCAGTTGGAGCTGTGGTAATTAATTTTTTACTGTCACTGCACGTCTCAGTCTCTGGACTGTAGGATACTTGCAATTTTATATTTTGATTACCATCTTTGTTATCAAATTCTGTTTCAATAATCTTACTTCTTAAGATATGATTTTCAACAGTCAATTTTTCAATAAGATCTGCATACTCTAAGCAGTTTGAATGTTGTTCATATTTCTCTTTTAGCTCTTTTAATTCATTCTTTGATACCTCTAATGCAGTTCTCAAAGAAACAACAGTTTGGTGGAGAGCTCTCACTGTATCCAGATGCGCAGTCCCCGGTGGGACCGACTCCAACGTACCACTGTCCATTCCACCTTATAAACATTCCTTAGTCCAATATCCAGCATCCCATACATGACTATTGACGTTTTAAAAACACTTTATTTCACGATTAAATTTCTTTCCATTTCCGAGTCACGGAAACAAAAAAAAGACTTTTTATTGTTAAACTTAACTTGCATATGTGAAAAAATCAAAACAACTTACATGTTATTCCGCGGAAGAATAAATTTACAGATAAAAATTCAATACACATTTTAATTCCTTATCAAGTATCACAATAGATGAAGGACCTAACGGCGTATTAGACCTGGAAGGTGCGCAATCGATAAAACAACCTGACCTAATAAGAATCGTTAAAATCTTCAAAGTTTGTTGGGAAAGCTTTCAGCTGGCACAAAGCACTGATAAACACCGACACGAAAGCTAACAATTAAGTTAAAGTATTATCTCTCGATCGTTTTGACAAGGTTGTTAAACATAACTATAGTATAGATATCTGAAAATTTTCCCCCAGTTCCTCCTTGTAAACAAATCAATACCAGAATTTGGTGTTCGCGGGCGGCGGAGTAAGAAAGAGACCCGATGTTTCTTTTTCTGTCTTATACCGACTGTCAACTTGATTCTGTAACTATGCGTCCGAGGTTAATAATTTATTGCTATTGAGTGAAATAAATAAATGGATTTATCAAGCATTAATATTACATATTAGTCATTTTGATTATTTTATTGCTTTTAAATAATTTCAAAAACTGTAAATTTTATAAAACTCAAGGATGAGAGTATCTGTATCTTTTGATATAATTGTCAAAGTCATTTCGCTTTTTATAACCTAACCAAAATGTAAATAAGACAAAACGATAACAAGTATCATTTTTAAAATGTTTAATATATTAAGAGTAAATAAAAATACAATATCAATCTCTTGCTTATTATTACAAGCACGGTACAAAACTAAAACACATTGGGTAATTATATTATTGTTTTAAAATCATTAGGGAATTTATTTTACTATTTTCGATTGATTATTTTTTTTAAGGCGAAATTGAAAAAGAAATCTGGTCCCAAATATAAGGCACTGAACCACTTCGACGATTTCTATGGCTCTGTTTTCGGAGAATGCTGGCCTCCAATTAAAGAAGCATTACTTCGCCGGTCTAAGTATGTAGCGGTAGTAAACAATTATGGCGATGCAGAAGAAACAATAAAATTTCTTAGTTATCAAGGTAATATGCCTCGTAAAATCTCTGCATTACCTAAGATAGATTAGACAGTAATTTCAAGGGCTTTAAGTCCACTTTTACACAATGTGTATAAATAAATAAATAAATAATTTCTGACATGTTCACATTTTACAAACATTACTACTAATATATTAATTAATTCATAAATATGTTATAAAATAATTAAATAATAAATTCTTCAAATAGGTGCACATTGCCTTAGAGATCTTATGAAAATACAACAAGAGTTTGAAAATAAGCATATACCTAACCAAACAAATATTGAAAAACAATCATGTTCACAAACAGATGTTCTTGATAACTACATTTCGAAACTACATAGTGAAGAGGTTTCTCAAGTTTATCCTAACAGTCATAATGTACCGGACAAAATAGATATAAGCCAAAAATCCTCCAAGAGCATGGAAGAAACTAAGAGTGATCAAATGTAAGTTTAGTTTAAGTAAGGTATTTGTCGACTTATGTTTTCTTGTGTTAAATGATACTGAAAAAGAGGTTCTCAGTGTATGCTATAAATTTTCCATCAATTGCTTTTAATGCATGCAAATACCTTACAGTTCTTTATTGTCTGGTCTGATTGGCGAGCTATTAAAATTAAAAAATTCAAATCAAAGAAATATTTTATATAAAATGTACAACACTATTTTATTCTCAGTGTACCAATAAATAAAACTCTTGATCAAGCATTAGAAGAGGCTGAAATTGATCAATCCAGACTTATAGAGCCTTCAATGGGAATCAATTCTGAAAGTCTGTACCAATATATACCTGCAACAAAACTTAAAGGAATGGATGATTGGGTGTCTGAATCTCTCCACTATTCTCATTACACCAGCAGTAAGTACTGTTATTAACTGCAGTTTTTACTGATTTATTTTAAAACAAAGTTACAGCTTAGACTAAAAAAAAAAATTATTTTCTTTGGTCCTATATATTTATTGGTTGACTATTATTCTTAATGTTAGTAAATTTTTAACAGTTATGTAATAACAATTAAATAAATTAATATTTTTTAACAGAAGACAAAGACTTTCCGTTACTAATTGAGCCAGAAACTGATTTCAAGTTCCCGGAACATCTGAAAGTATACACATATGAAATGAATAGTGATTTCACTATGTTTTCAGAACCTAAGAGAACACTAACAGGTATGTTATCATTATAATTGCATCATGTGTAACTTGACTATAATTTCACATAGGTTACAATGAAACCGTAAGTGATGTAGCATGATAACTCAGAGTATTCTGGATCTTATATAGGCGGTTAACAGTTGGAATCTTAACAGTGCAGTTATGATGGCAGATATATAACATAGCTAGTCAGGTGGGTTCAAGAAAATCCTCACCACCTACCTAACTCTGCAATAGTGACCCCAAAATTACATCAGCTACCTGTATGTTATTAGGCAAACTATTAGACACTTGAGACAGATAAAGTAAAAACTATTAATAATTCTTAATAAATACTCTTTACTAAATAAAAATGAAAGGTTGTTTTTCTTTCAGGAGTATTTAACTATTACCCTATGGATTGTAGTAGTGTTTTGGCAGTGCTGGCTCTCTGTTTGTCGCCTGGAGATAGAGTTTTGGATTTGTGCTCGGCACCTGGGGGCAAAGCACTAGTGGCATTACAAACACTACTCCCCGATATCGTCGTGTGCAATGACTCGTCTATATCCCGGTCCAATAGGTTAGCTTTTGCATTATAAATGTATAAATGACACCCATTTCCACCTGCCGATAATGATATAGAATATCTCTACCACCACTCTACTCTTGGAGGGTTTTAAAATGAAACTAAATGTGACCCCTGAATTGAATCGGGGACCTTCGTCATATGAGGCAAACAGTTAGCAGTTTCGCTATGGACACTATCTTGCAATTATTATGTGTATTTGTGTGGTCATTCAGATAAATTGAAAATAGACACATATTTATATATAACAGTAATCTTTTAAAGAATTATGTATTTGATTAATCCACACATTACAAGCATAGTGGGTATATGGCTCCTGTCGCCTGGGCTTCAACCCCATCTCACTAGAAACTCTGGGAGTGCAGTTTATTATCTTAAATTAAATTATAAAAATAAGCAACTATGACTATTATGTTACAATGAAATAGTATTTTTATATTTTAAGGACGGAGAGAATTTTCCGTGACTACCTGATAGACTATGAAACTAGCAACAAATGGCGTGAGCAGGTGCTCATCACGCGGGTAGACGGTCGCGTGTTCACTGATGACCTAGGCTTCGACAAGGTACTAATTTACTTGTTCCTCTTCGCTACCTGATCAGTAGGATATTCACCTGATAGTAAGTGATATGTTTATCCATAACAATATGGTGCTAGTCATAAAGATAAACACTGCACCATAGTGTGGTCATCCTCTTCACTTACAAGATAAAGAGTCACTACGCTATTAATATCACTAACTAGAACAGCCTTCAAATTGGAACACAATAATTTTTACACGGTACTGTTTAGCAGAAATAGAAGAAGAATAGGAGTTGTGCTAGTACTTAGCCTATCCCTAAGATTAACTTCATTAACAGACTGTTCTCTTCTATTCTATTTTTTATTTTTAGGTTCTAGTAGATGTTCCCTGCACAACAGACAGACACTCGGTGATGGAAGACGAAAACAACATATTTAGACCCGACAGAGTGAAGGAGCGACTCCGGATACCGGAGCTGCAAACACAGCTTTTGGTGTAAGTAGTCTCTTTAAATTGAACAATGCCTTAATACACAGATCTCTGTTGTCCATACTAAAATATTTCTGTCATCATTATTTCAATCTATTGATGCTCTTTACTGACCATAGAGTCCCCAAAAGTATGTGCTATACTCGCTAGGCTTAGCATACAATGCCACTGAGATAATACATTGCTAAAGCTCCATAATGAATGAGCTCTCTTTTTGTAAGTAGGGTAGTGGAGTATATATTCTAACCCGTCTTTCGAATAAACCCAAGATATCTTCATATATATTATATGTATGAAAGCATTTATTTATAGAAGAAAATAATTTTTTGTCATAATGTGATCTAATAAGTAATAACGCAATATCAGTACCTGATTGGTGTTCCGAATTTATAATAATAGTTTTATATATTTACGATCGACTGCATCCGTGGTAACTTACTTCTGGCATAGTGACACAGAGGTTCTGAATTAGAATTCTGCACCACGAAAATAGTGAAGTTAAGAGATGGTAGGCACAATAATACCCCGTTTGCGGTTTCAATATAACGAGAATTTCAAATTTCGAGTTACTGAATAATCCTATCTACGATGAGGAAGAACAACAAGAAGAGAAAGTTTTATCTTCAGGGGAAATATAAAATGCACTTTCAAAAATTTATTCAGGTTTGGACATATTGCAGAGTATAGACAATAATGATGACAGTGTCAAACGATTAAAAACAGTGTTGGGTGTTATAAAGGTATTTTACAAGAACGTAAACAAAACGCTACCCAAAAGACAATAGATAAATGATGATGATTTAATCATTACCCACGATATACGCGAATTTCAGTTAACGCAATTTTTTCGGAAAGTATCCCTCTAAAGCGGGGTATTACTGTACTATAGTAGCTTTTGCATCTTTGACCTCATTGTAGGCAAGTGGGATAACCATTAAATAAATTAAAAGATTCATGAATATTATGCCAGACGCATAGTAAACTAGAAATAGTTGTAATTGTATTACTAAGATATTATAATGTTTTTTTATTTTAGTAATGCGCTGAGGCTAGTCCGTGTCGGGGGCGCGGTCGTGTATTCTACCTGCTCACTGAGCCCCATGCAAAACGATGGTGTGGTGCACGCTGCGCTACGCCACGCTTTCGCATCCCATAAAATTGTCGCCGTTGTCAGGTACGTACATGTTTACTTCTTTCCGTGTAGGGGCATAATCAAATGATACGCTTCTAAAAGAAAGCCAGGGTTATGAAAAATTCCCTTCCAATAAAACACATTCGATGTTCTCCTTCAGTGCTATAAGCTCGGGACCTCATCTGGTGATAAGTTGTATAATAAAACGTATTAACTTGGTAACATTTTAAATATACATAGTACTCACTATTAGATAAGTAAATTAACTTGATTTTTACAATAAAATTTTTTCAGAGATTTATCATCGTCTATAAGTGGTTTAAGCAGCACTCTGCAATTGGGCAGCGGCGCTTTGAAACCTCGCTATGGGCAACTAGTGACGCCCTCTATAGGTGCTAACTTTGGACCTGCTTACTTCGCGCGCTTAGTCCGAGTCAAGTGAACTAAAGTTATATAAGTTATTTAATTAAGACGAGTTTTGTTATACAAATAAAGTACTAAATACCAAAAATGTGTTTTTTTTAAGCATTCCTAATGATTATGAAGCTTTTAATATTGGAAGTCTTGCCATGGACGGTCAAGTAGCAAAACGAGTGCCTATGGCTGGTGCAAAGTAATTTAATTTTTTTTTATTTATTAATTTACTGCTAATTAAGTATGACAAATACAACAATGGATTCGGCAATGAACAGAATTAAATAAATTAAGATTATGTCATGTTTTTGATATTAACTGCTCAAGGCGCAAAAAGATGGACTCCGAAGTAACAGGTTGTAAAGTTTGGATGGAGAATTATGTTATTTTGGACGCACCTGGATAACTGCCAACTATATATTCCTGACAACGTATGGGAAAACTAAAACTATTTAAAAGCATTGCAAATAAAACTGGTAATATTTTTAAATGTATTTATTATAAAAAAAATACATATTAAGTAAAAAGGCGACAATAAGTACAGTTCTTTGGTAATTAAAATCTAAAGAATGATATTTCTATTACAAAATATATTAAAAAGTACATTTAAAGCCTTTAGCAAATTTCTTCGCAGTCTATATTTGTGCTCTTTTTTATTATTAAATGTAATAGGGCGGATGGACTTTATAAAATACTCTGGGGTAACCACGATGACACAAGTCCTCACCATTAAACTCCCTATTGATCACTCTTATATACTACGAGACAAAAAAAGCAATGTGGCTTCTCTTCACACCTACATATTAAATTTTGACATTTAAAATATGGGAGATATGACGCTTTTTAGCATAATACAAAATTCACGTTTTCATAATAAGTACACGCAGTAATTCGTCAATATTATACGATATATTAATCATAATACATCTTATATTAAGGATTAATAACATGTGTTAGACTAAACACACATAGCAGGCTTTTTACATATTTATTTAAAAATAAATAACTATATACCAGTTTTTATAAACCAGCATTACTTAAAAATAAAGATATTTTATATATATAATATATTATTATTAAGTTCTGAATGAAGGTATATACGTCATTTTGTTTATTATTCTCACTTTTAGTATTAAAAGCTTAATACAATAAATAATTAAAGTTAAATAAAGAGTTTAAATTCCATTGTCATACTGTGATACGAAGTTTTAATTTAAAACCACGAAAACATAATACAATAATGTGTACACATCAACGTAAAGAGATTTCAAGGTGTTTAAAACTAATGTTCTATAAAAACAAATACTGGTGTAATTAATAGTAAAAAATAATGAAGATAATGCACCAAAAAAATATTTAATAAATTAAATGCTTAATTTAAATATTCATAAGTACACAAAATTTATATAACACATTTTAGCTGTATCTAACATAAAAATTATGATTACATTGAATCTAACAACCACGTTAATTAATAATTAACTACAATGACCTTTAAAGTGAAAGGTGACTTTTGTACATAACTTTAGGCAGTGAGCAAGATGATAAATAACCATTACATCTTTCTGTAGTATTAGAATAACTCCGATATAATATTTATTAGTTACATATTTGTTATACTTATTGTATTATCGCTTTTGAAATTAATTGATAATAATAATTTCAATTAATTTTATTATAAGAGTAAAGATTCATAGTAATATCTAATCTACACGCAACTAATAATTGAAATTACTAAAGTGTTTTTGTTTTATTTAAACTTAAAAAAATAATTTTCTTTCAACTATTACAACAGAGAAACCCAGTCGTCCGTGCTATATGTTTCGGAAGGTGCCGGCTCGACAATAATAATAAGATATTTACTAGTAAACAAATTAGCTTCCAGACTATTATTCCACAATTACAGTATACTAGTTGAAATTACAACATGCCGTTACCTTTAAACCTATCTATAAAGTAACTTTGACTTTACCTTTTTTTTCTTTTACTCAAACCCTCTCTATTTATTTTACTATATCATTTGAAGCAGCTACATTATGTGGGCACAAAAAAATATCACGCAAATTAAATCATTACCAAACTATGAGGAAGAAAAATGGAACTGCACAAATAAAAGACAAATGTAAAAGTAAATAAAAGATGAGAAAATGTATAACGAAATATAAAAATAAAACATGTAATATGTTGTACTTTAATCTGAGAGGCGATGTCTGAGGAAAGAAGAAAAGATATGTAGTAAAGGTATCGAAGATAGAAAACATGTGAGAAAACAGTAAGGGAAAGTGAAAGTGAGAAAAATATTTAAAAGAAATAAAAAGAAAAGAACACAAGGACCCTTATCCAAAACATGAAGAAGGAATAAAAAAGAAGGGGGCATAAAAAAAACTATGTAGCAGATAAAAATCAGTGTGTTGTTCACTACATGGCAACAGTTCTAATGAGCTATGGCCATTTTCAACCATTGCAGTACACAGCAGCTGCAAAAAGTAAAATATAGCTATTTTATAGTATTAAATCGCATTAAAAAAAACATTAATTATATTTTTATACAGATTGCAATACGTTGGAGCGTATGTAATAATAATGACTTTCAAATTTGAAAACATAACCATGTTATCATTAAAGACACTAAACAATTCAATACATATGTTCATGCATTTGATGACTATTTTGTAAACAGAACAAAGTATAAGAAAGTGATAAAATAATGTCCCACTTTTTTTACTTTAGCTTACTAATGAAGGAACTACATTAGATATGTAGTTCCTTCATTAGTAAGCTAAAGTATTTCTTTAATTTAAATAATTATTAAAATAGCCACACGCCTTTTCTAATTTGATGGCGAATAAGTAAATTTTTTTTTTATCATGATTGCCCTCACTTTTACACGCTTGTCTTCTCTATTTCTTTTTTGAGTGGTTTCTTTTCAGAGCTATCCGCTGAGGGCTCCGGCTGGGGCTCGTTCCATGGCTGCTGCTCGCCAGAACCATATATGGTGTACACAATAATCTCCACGATGTACAATGCTATCGTCACGAAGAATATCACACGCCACGCCGATATTGTTTGCTGGAATTTTTAAAGATGGCATGAAGCATAATGGCTAACCGCTTTCTTCTAAAATGCATGTGTTTGATTAAATTTAATGACCACACGTTGTAAAATTTGATTGGTGATAAAGTTTTTTCAATTCTCATCATCATCATCATCATCATCTCAGCCTATTGCAGTCCACTGCTGAACGTAGGCCTCTCCAATAGATTTCCAGC
>DWLS01003948.1:0-14778 GCA_018246255.1 Pachliopta kotzebuea | reverse complement strand
TTTCGCGGTAGGTTTAGTGGGTAGGGGAGTCCCACACACCCCTCCGGGCCCACCCAGGGCACCGGCGGAACGTCCGTTAAAGGATTCCCCCGCGTTAAAAAAAAATGGTGTTAAATGAACGTGATTGCCCTCTTAAAAACAATTCGGGGAAATTTCTTATAGTAAAGTCGTGAGGGATGTTGTTGATATAAGTTTTACAATTTCGTAACTAACTAACATAATAAATAAGCTGTATACTTTTACTAACCTAATATAGACCTTACGTCTGTTTTATTTGTTTATTTATTTATTTAAATAGTTACGTGGTCTGTAGTGGTAAGCGTATTAACTTAGTAGATGCCTATTCATTCTTGATTTGAAGGCACCTATATCGTATTTGTACGGGAACATTGACACAGGCAAGTTGTTACATTCCTTAGCTGTTCTTATTAGGAATGAGTTGCCAATCTTTGTGCGTATACTGGGGATGTCCACAATATAAAAATGAAGTCCTGCCGTATGCTTTGTCCTCCGAATTACTCCGATCTGCATCCTCTAGAACACTGCGAGACTGGCCACTGTCCAGTCTAACCTGTAGATGTGGTGGGATGTAAAAGCTCTCACACAATAAATTATGATTCCCTTTTTTCTTGTTTCCAGGGGACCTCTTCGAAATACCTTGCCTTTCGGGCGGAAATTAAGGTTACGTGGAGATTTTTACCTACAAAAACCTCCACGGTGGTCATCTTTAGCCCATTACCGAATGTCCTAGATCTCCCATGAAGCTTACTTCTTCTTAGAGGGGACACGTAATCTCCAGTCGGAACACGACCACGGCTTCGATAGCTTTATGCTGGTATAGCCCGTCTAAGGGACTGATTTATACAATTCCCAACACTTGCGCATATACCAACAGGCGACTTACACAGAACTAACTGGATCCAAGCCAACCTCACCTGCTCGTTGTGCACCCTGCTAATCAACAAATGAGGGTCTAGATCCTCACTAATCCGAATATAAAGCTAGCGTAGTAGATGATGACAGCAGTAAAAAAATTACTTCCCTCATTAAATTCTATCGGAACCGGTTCAACCTACTATTCTATGGTATCTTCACCAGGTCGTTTTTCTCGGCCTGCGCTTGCGATCACGTTGCCCACATTCAATGATATTTCTGCCTCATCGTATATATGACTGCTATATTACTGCTCCAGCTTACTATTCCGCTGGGATATGTTAGTAATCTTTGTTCATTGGATCTCCTCTTTCTATAACCTATAAAACTATGTACAACAATGTATAACCTTTCTCCGTAACTCGTCGAGCGACTTTGGGTTTAAAATAATACACAATATACTAGTCCTCTGCTGAACATAGCTCTCTCCCAAGGAATCAACTATTCTATGATATCTTCATCAGCTTGTCCATCTCCACCGGAGCATGCGATTACGTGGCTTACATTCAATGATCTTTCTGCCTCATCAGTTATATTACTGCTATATTACTGTTTCACCTTACTATTCCGCTGGGATACGTCAGTGACCTTTATTTTTTTTGGATCTCCTCATTCTGGTGTATAACACTAAGTATCGCCTTTTTCCATAGCTCGTCGAGCGATTTTGGGTTTACAATATTTTGAAATATTCTACAACTATGTTCTCAAAGGGATCTCTATCTTTCTTAATCAGAACAAAGGTTTTAAAACCTCAAGTAGAGCATAATGTTCTCTTTTCGTCTACTTATAGAAAGAAAACGAAATTAGCATTTTTGACTGAACGGAGATTTCGTCTGTGTTTACGCGTCGACGTATCCGGCGCTAATACATCCGGTATTGTCAACTCATTACAGATCTAGAGCCGTTTTTAACGAACTAAAAACGGGAATATTTAGCATATATCTGTTCTGTTTGCTCAAAAGCTTCTTTGTCTGTCTAATGATCCGCCAAGAACCCTTTGGATAGTGTGTTATTGAGATTTTATACGTTTGCGTTCATGTTTTGTTGTAGTTAACAGCGTGCTCTAAAGTTACTAATTTGTGATACTTTAAGGTCTTTAATTTTGAACGTTTTTAGCTGGTATGATTGTTGAAGACTATTCTATAAAGCTATAGATGTGTATATATAACCTTAGCGATGTCAATCAGTTTCATAACGAGCGTGGAGTAGACGCGGCGGCTGATGGCGTCGGTCCGCTTCGCTCTGTAGTTATCGACTTCCCTGCAAACAGGCATAAATTAAAAAAAAATACATCATGCCCTCATTTTGACTCTCATCACTTTAATGCGGTGGCTTCTTGTAACAAGGTGTTTGTCTGTTTGGTTGATAGTATGGTTCTTTCGAGAATTGATACAGTTACCCAATTTGCTATTGTATAAACACCATAACTTTCTTCCTATATACTTCTTCCTTGACGCAGCCGTTTACATTGAAATCATCATTATTAAAATCTTCAGCTGTAGCAGCATTGCTGTTATAAATGAGTAGGCTAGAGAAATCTGATGGAGAATGCTTCATTAACAAACAGTCTCTACTTACAAAATTTGATTAAACCTACCGTTTTACGATGAATTTGATGATGACGGACATTGTGCGGTTGAGGTAGACTTGGTTCTCCTTTTTCAGGTCGAAAAGCAACTCCTGATCGAATCTCGTGTCCTGCAACGCCTCGACGATCGCTTTGGCGAGGCGACGGTTCTCTTGAAAGTATTGCTGGATTTAACATTATGAAATTAATAAAAAAAAATATCCGGAGTGATCATAGCCAGAAACCGATATTTGCGTTCAATCATATGACAACATCTACGATTATATATTGATATAGATTTATTTAATTTTACCAGACCACCTTAATTAATGGTAGATAAGGAAAACTTAGTGCCAGGATGGCAATCTCTACCAGATATTCATAGAAAACACAGAAGATATTGAAAGCAAGTGTAAAAAAACGATATAAAAATCAAGATATACATATTTATTAATTTAAACTTTATCGAAAGTTCTTAAAATTAGGATTCAATAGGCGGACTTAATGCCTACGGGCATTCTCTACCAGTCAACTTAGGAGGTAGGAAATGCTGTGATAAGTGAAGACAGAGGGTTGAAATTTCCTGAATATTAATTCACATTACCTATATATAAATACAATACAATGTATTAACGAATACATATAAATATGTATGTAGATGTAGATACACAGCTCGGCCTCCATGCAGTCGCCGCATCGGTAATTATTGCAAACATTACAACGATTTCCGATCTTCTATATATTATTAGATTATATCATTACATAAAAGGATTTGCCGAGCATTTATATGACTGCTCCGAGTTCGAATCCAATAACATACATACGGTGATAGTTCAAGATTTTTGAGAGTATGCTGCGACAAATTCGATGGTGCTCGGACTTAGCGTAACATCTATCTAGTTTACTTGTTTTAAAAACTAGGATACCAAGTGCTATATGCTAGTGAATTTACTGAGGTAACAAGACAACAACGTATCAAAGCGATGTGCTCAATGTGGTGATGTGTTTACCATCTTAATCAGCCCCACGATATGAGTAAGCGTATCACTTACCATCAAAGTTACACCTTTCCCTTCTCGTCGTATTCTCGAATAAAACAAAACTACAACACGCTTTGCTTATCAACACATTTATACACGAGATATTAAGTATCATTACCCCAGTAATTTCATTAGGATACAGCCTCTTTCAACAATAACGTTTATTTCCCGGTACAAATGTAACTCTTGTGCTTTGGTATCTGGACGGAGAGGACCTTTCACAATTTTTTTATACACCTTTATGATAAATATGGTGATCTTGAAAAAAAATTCCAAAGGCAAGCTTAGTTCTAATAGAATTCTCTTTAAGCAAAACTTAGCGTAAAGGAACGTTCGTTCTCTTTGCGAATAAAACATATAATCTATATAATCTAGGAAACCAACTAAACAATTATAAATAATATAACAAACACTGAAATTATAATGTAACAAAACAATATATATTTAACAATACATTTAGTAATAGTAACATATACATTTACATTTACATAATAGATACATGATTATGTAGTAATTACGGTTAGAAATATATAAATACATGAAAGATAGAAATAAAAATCTTAATCATCGTTCTAGTGTCTTTTCTTTCTTGGTGTGCGTCCGTGCGGAATGGGATGTCTATATATATATATAGTGTATGGTAAAAACGTTTTGAATTTATTAATTTTTCATAATTTTTTATTCTTTTATTTCTGCAATTACTAGTATATATATGTGTATTTAAAAAGAATTTACAAGTTTTTGTAACTTATATAAAATTACTTAACTAAACATATAAACTTACCGCTGGATTGTTATTAGCTAATGTGTTTAAAATGCAACATATAATAAACAAAGCGACGGCAAACATTTTGTTATAACACAAAAAGGTTATGCTGTTTACATATTTGTTTGATGTAACTGACTTATTTATGTTTAATTCTATAGTTTTGTATGATAATATCAAATGTAAAGGTTTCGCTTTATTTATATATTATTTATAACATTATACAACACCACATACAATACTTTATACGTTTTATACAACGTTTGTGAACGTATATTTTATGAGATTTTTAAATTTGAAACAACGGTCGTATAAAGTTATGTGATTCTGTAACAATATTGAGTTTATTACTAAACTAATAGTTGAAAGTTGCATCCACAACTAAAAAGGAATATATATAAAATTAATAAATTCAAAACGTTGTTACCATAGCTATATGTAGCATATATCAGCTATTAATTTGGCATAGCGATATCCTATTCTGCACGCCAAGAAAGGCAAGATATTAGTAGAATTTTCAGGCAAATATAGAGAGAAGCAGATTTATTTATTTGACGAACTGATGAGATGAGGAAGACGTTCTCCTGATGGTAAGTTACTAACTCATAACAACGTAGCTCATAAATCACAGCACCATATTGCGCTCGCCTTGAGACGTATCAAGTCTTGTTACCGCTGTAATTACACTATATTATTATCTAATTTACAATTTCTTTACTTCTCATTCTTTCCAGTTCTATCTCTCTTATCATCTTCCACTATTTTAATTTAGCATTCTCTCCTTCTGGTTTACCTTTCGTTTTAGAGTTAGACCGGTTCTCTTCTTTATCAATTTTTCTGTATGACTTAGGATTTTTTGGACATGAGAGTTTAAAATTAATAATCCTTTCTTGTCGTGTGTCCGTGCGGAATGAGATGTCGCTATGCCAACTTAATGGCTGACATATGTATAGCTATAGCAACAACCGAGACATAAAATACAAAAGATGGCCCAAATCCTCATCATTGAAAGGGGCCTATGTTCAGCAGTGGAAGTATATTGACTGATGGCGTAACTAAGCTTTTCAAAAAGGACAAAAAAACGAAGGTAGAAAATATAACTTAACTACACAGCCACTGAGAAGCTGTCGATAAACTAGTACTCTAAATAATACTGGTGACGCTGAGTCAGAAGCAGACTGAAGTAGAGTAAATGGTAAAACAATCAGCTCTGACCTTAGCTTGGCCTATGATGCCAACTCCAAGTTATGTCTCAATGCATTTTGTAGGTTATCCTCTGCCAGCTTAAAGTCTCGCCTCAGCATCACGCAATACCCAAACCCAAACATCGGACTCAGCTCGCCCACGCATCACTATGATAAGTCATCATACAGGATATAACTATGACAATAGCTGTTACTGTTCGTAGGTCTCATACCGTAGACCGTCTACGTAGGTACCAAGAGCTCCTATTCCTACCAAATAGTAATGTGCAATTACTGTGTCTACTGAAGGGTGATGTATGATAGTGAAATTACTGAAGTAAGGAGATTTACGTCTTAAGGTGATGTGCGCAATGTGGTGTTGTATATACCGTTATAGAGCCAAGTTGTTATGTGCAAGTAACTTACCATCAGGTGAATTATAAAACAAAAACTGCAGAATAACTCTCTTCGGCAGTAAATCGAGAAACCACTACGAAAGTATCGCCTGCGATAAGTTCTCGGCTACCAAGCGTTTGTATTATACACGGATAACTTATGTATAATAAGTAAAACATAAGTATATGTATCTTAACTGTGTGATCGAATCAATAATGAGGAGATTAGCAGAAGGATTGAAGTAACCGACACAGCCTGAAGAATAGTACGGCTTAATCTTGTTTGATATAAAGAAACAGTATAAGAAACAATCACCATTTTAAACTTACATAAAAAACCTCTTTTAAGTTATATTTTATTTATTTACACTTAATTCCTACGAAGAAAAGAAGAGAGAATATTATATATAAGAGAGACACAGTAAATAAAAATGCCTCAAGGTATTTCCCTTCAGTCAACATTTCAAGGTGTAAAGAGAACAAAAAAATAGGTCTAAAAAAATATTAAATTAATATAAATACTATACAAATATACATACATATATTTAAACATACATACTAGTTACATACGTAATTTATCGTACTGTATACATATTTGGGAGAAGAGTTCAAACTGGTTTGTATCTTACTCGGAATTTACTAAATACCACTTCTGGGTATATTTACTATGATTTGACTGTGTTTATGATTATATATATACTATATGAATGAATATATCATAAATTATACGCTTATACAAATTTAATAAATAAATTATAAAGTCTAAGATAACGTTATAAATATATATATTCGATCATGACGAGACGGTGAAGGAGTTCAAGTGATGGTAAGTGATAACATTACCCATAACGTAACGCTAGTTAAGATGGTATTTAGCACCGCATTACACCGGAAGTTTAAAATATTACCAGCTGGTAGAAATATCGACATACTTCAAATGGTCCATATCGAAGAACCTTTCACCCCGCGAGTTTATCCGGATACGTCAAAAGAGTTGGCTTTCAATTTCCTTACCCTTCATCGGTAACGAACTAATATCAAAACCCTTGAAGTCAACTTTTTTATTAATCTAAGCTACGAGACGAGTAATGCGTTCACCTGATGGTAAGTGATACGCTAGAACATAATATCGCGCTTTGGATTCAGCTCACACAACTCTATGGTATGTTGTACAGGATAACTAGGTTCTAAGGTTTTTTCTACCTATTAATCCAGACATTTTATTTATTTATTTAGACACACCAACAGCAATACATACAAAATATTCAAGCTTAAAATTAACAATTATAAGAATAGGTACTTGTATGTGAGCCAGTTACAGGCGTGTACAGCTATCTCTTAAAACACTATGACATGTTGAAGCAATCATATAAAAATTTGTTAAATTTAGATGTTAACAAAATGACAAAGATATACATGAGATAAAAATTTAAAATGATGTTATAACAAGAGTTATCAATTTAATATTCTCTTATCAACTATAGACAAAGAAACTTGGATACTATTTTATTTTTGAGATCAAGACACGTGTCATAAAAAATGTCGATGCCATCAAATAATGCCCATATTTGGTTATATTTACTACAAATCTTGGATAAAGAGGAACATTTAAAGAGGTTAGTTCTACTTGTGGGAAAATTAAAAATTTTAGTGATAGGATTCCCGGCAGTGGTATGGAACGCTAAAGTTGATTTTTTTGAAGTAGGCATCAACGAGTAGATATCTTCCGTAACCCCGACTTTTCCCTCGATCACCCTTGGCTGATTTCCCTCGGTATTAAAAAAGAGACACGCTTCTGTACCGTGTAGCTATAGGTCGTAAATAAAAACGGCCGGCCGCAGTCCCCGTACTCGTATCAGACGGGTTTATTAGCCGCCGAAATTTCTGTATTCATTTTACGAGCCGTGTTCCCTCACAATTGGGATTTTACGGACACACGGGATATCGGGGACCTAAAATATTTCATCAGTAATCCAGTTTTTACGTGTTACATTTATAATGGTTAGTTTGTGAAAACAATATAGTGTCAAGTTTATACGTGTGAGAATACTTATCATCATCATTATCGTCATCAGCCGATAAATGCGTATTATTGGACATTGGCCTCTCCCAAAGATATTCATTCCGATTCAAATCGTTTGCATCTAATAGGGGATATACATACATACACATATATATTTATTAAAGCTCCAAAATGCGTGGGTTAGAATCCGTATTTCCGATGACAGAAAACGTTTTAAGGAATACAATATGTTCTAGGAATAGCTATTGAGGATATGAAGTATTAACCCGCAGCTACCCAGTATCGTGGATTCTAATCATCTCTCTTTTATGTCCTCCTCCTCTCTGGCAAGAGAAGGTCCTAATTTGGACAAATTCATGCAGTAGGATCACTACGTTATGTAGATCAATAACAAAGTGCTTTTAAAGTACGGGTGTTATGTACCAGTAAATATTTTCAATTGCCAGTAAGGTTTCCAAAGAAAAATAGCTTTTTTTTATTTGTAGATATGTTAATATTATCCTGTCTGCAGTTGTTCTAGGCGGCCGTTAGATGGCAGCGCACGCACTCCGGGCGGGCGAGGGTAGGCGCTAAAGTGCCAGTCGCTCGCCGACCACCCGATGGGAAAGACGTCCGGAGGTCGCCCTGACACAGGAGTCCGTGCGCTTAGAATCAATAACCGCAGGTAGTCGCATGAGAAAAAGGATTCATTATTCTAAAATTCGATTTACTTTATACAAAAGACGCTTTGCCCGAGCATGCCGTGCTAATTATATTTGAATAGCTTAAACAAGTACAACATGCTTTGAATTTTTTTGACGCTTACACACCATAAATAATAAACTAAAATTTTATCTAAATTAACATTACTTTCTTTTATCAATTTAAAACAATAAAATTTTAACTAAATCGTATTAATATAAAGGTTTACCGAAAATTACAACAAGAAATATTTTAAACTGTACTACAGTTACTGCCAAATCCTTTCATCATTAATATATATAGATTTTGTATGATCACTTTAAGGTCCAAGAGTTTATTATGTAACAATTAATAATGCAGAAATCTACCTAGTTACTGTAATTTTTGATTTTTTGAATATTACTATAACAATTATCAATAGATGATTTAAAGGTGGCTTAAATGGAGGAGTATGTGAGATTGAATATTCCGTATCCCAGAGCTACGAATGCAATGGTTAGTTAGGTTGCATGCTGTAATCCATTTAACGCTTCATGGGTATATATTAGATAATACCGCTTTATTATTAACCATCATATTAAAATATTAAATATGTCTTTATAGAAATGAAATAGGGTTTTATTCCGATATTCAAAAATGGACATTAGGAGAAAATATTATAAAGTCAATTGAGCGACAACGCGTACCGCACCATTAAACTTGATATATTGTATCCACTATCGATTTATCAGGCGAACACTGTCCAGGGAATTGACTATGAGGCTCCTGTGTAGTAAATTCAGGAATTCTGCGCTGTCACATGAATTTGTAATAAAAGTGCGTATAAAGATTAGAGAGACAAAATAAATCTGTTAATATAAAGACAATATAAACTTTTCACGGGAACATACAAAAAGATACACGTACACTTTTTCCTTTTCTTTCTTAGTTATTGTTACTAGTAAATGGTTTACCTACACAAATAATTAAAATAAATTATCGTTTGTATTTGGGTATGCCGGAAAAAAACTCTTTTTATGGTTAAGATTAATTTGTTACATACCTTATGAATGTTATTTTTATTAAATTGTTTCCAAGCAAAGGTTATGAGACTAATAATAAATAGATGGATAAATAAACTTACAATATGCTACAGCGAATAGATTTGTTAGAACATACAGCAACAGTTTCAGCACTATTAATCTCTACTTGTGACGCGTGGGAAGCATTTCATTCATCATTCGACAGCTTCTGTCCTCTAGATTTATTAAAGATGGATCCTAACTTAAATATAAACTTTAACAAACATATTTTGCTTCATCTCGACTGTTTTCTTTTTGTGTTTGTTAAAATAACTTTTAAATATCTAATGTAATTTAATATTTTTGCAAAGAGTTACTCAAGGTTGATGATTAGGACCTACAAAGCATACAAATATTTACGCATTTAAAATTTAAATTCGCTTCTGCAGCTTAATAGAGGTGCTTTAATATGTACTTAAAATACTTAATATCTTATATACTATAAAGTTTTTTTTAATAAATCATGGGCCTAACAAACTTTCTTAAGGGAAAAATTTATGTTAAACGCCCGTTGTTTGAATTTAAATTTATTGCTTTGAATAAAAATAATTAAATTTATTTGTCAATTAAGAAAAAAAACCGATGCCGTTCACACAATAACGATACAAAAATAATTTAATTGGGCGATGAATTTTAAACGAGAATAATATAAGAAGAGAACTGAAGAGGCCATTTGTCAATGTTTAATCGGCAATCTGGAAACGGTCCAAGCGTTGTTTTCAGATGAAATTACGAAATAAAAATTGCATTTGATCATGTAAAACGTATCGTGGATGATGGACGGCAGCTTTAATAAATTAATAAGTTCATATTAAACTTAATGAATGATGTAGGTGATTAATATAACTAACGAATAAAATTACTCAAGATTTAATCATGAAGCTACTATGGAATAAACACTTTTCTATATACATTTGTATTGAAGTGTAATCGCTTACACCAATGTTAATTTTTTTTCGATGAAGTGACGAGCAAAGCATTTACTTGATGGTAAGTGATACCCTTGCCCATAACAAGGCGCTGGTTAAAATGGTATATACAACATCACATTGCGGTCGTCGTCTTAAGAAGTAAGATGTTAAGTCTCCTTACCCCAGCAGTTTCACTAGCATACAGCGACCTTCAACTACAACACTGTTATATTTCCACATTACTATTTCGCAGTAATTACAGGAGACCGTCTAGGTATGTAGATACCACCGCAGTTCCCATTTCTATCGCCAAATAATAATGTGCAAACATTACTGTGTTTCAGTTTGATGGTTAAGCTAGAGAAATTACTGTGGTAAGGAGAAGTAACTGTAGTCTCAAAGGGACGGGTGCAATGTGGTGAAATATATACTTTGACCAACACCACGTTGTTATAGGCAGGAGAATTAGTTACCATCTTCCTCGACTCTTCTTCTTCTAAGTCGTATTTCCTCACGACTGCGGGTCGTGGTGATCATATGTAGTGAATCAGATGACTGTTTTGTCATCTGATGTCTTCCATTCCACATACTAGTCAGAGAACGGATGGTCATCACATAGATATGTACATCACGTGAATTTAAAAATTCATTAGTGTAGGCCGGATTCGGATCTGATACCTTCGGAATGGAAGGCACACGTTCAAACCAAAAGCTCCTCAAATAAAAAAATGGCCTGTAAATCCTTAGAGTAATTGAATCGACTGGCTGCAGAGCTCCAGTTAATTCGCTCGGTGTCGTTACGTTGCAGTGTCGGTGATATATAAGGAGCGCGGCTGCAGCCAACAGTGCCGGAGGAACCGGCCTAAGATTCATTTGTAGGAACCGTGCCATTGTTAAGGACTGTATCCATAAATCCTCACCAGGACTAACTCACCATTGTTAGCAGCGATCGCACTAAAATTAGATCAGTATTCGGCATCTTTCAATCTTTTATATCTATTGAATTAAGTATCCTCTGTGTCTGTGTAACGCCGTTCCTCTCACTGTCAATGTTGTGATATATCTATATATTGGATATATATAGATATACAGATTGTGAACAACTTCCGGTTGGTCGGCCGGCACCGGAAGTATATAAATAGCAAATTTTTATACGAGGATCATATTTGTATAAGAATATTGTCAAAAATATACACAGTTGGCCGACCGGAGGAGAATATGGCTATGAACCATCTCCTTATCCAGCTCAATATTAATGCCAAATTTCATTTTGGTCAACCTTACCATTTGACCAGGACACGACCACATATACACAAACACACTTGACTAAATCATAGTCAGTGCAAAATTGACGATAGTTATTAAACTGACGTTCTAACAATTGCAGATAAAAATTTCACACACTATTTTCAACAGTCGCCGTTCTAACTATACTAAGAATAGGTCTACTGGTGGAAGGCCTGTTACTGGAGACTGTCTAGGTACCACCGCAGCTCCTATTCCTACCGCCAAATAGTAAGTGTTTACTGAAGGGTTGATGCTAGTGTAACTATTGAAGTAACGAGACAACACCTAACGTATTGAATCAACGAGTTCAACGTAATGTTGAGTCTATCTTAACAAATGTGACGTTATTCTCATCACTTATAATCAGGTGAACGCTTTGTTCGTATCGACGTAAAAATACGTGGTCAAGTCCACAAGCGGTCTATTAATAAAAACAACGGACGTATTTAAATCCATGCTCCATTCATTACCGTATCAGCTGCGCCGGTCTATCTTTATATACGGCTGTCTAAACAAGACACCACGTCTTCATTTAGCGCTCAGTTAACGTAAAGCGGTTAACCGAAGCTCCCGGCTCACTTTATCACACACCAGTGTCCAGTCAAGTGTCTGGTTTACAACCTTGAGGGGAATACTCGGAGACAGTAAGATTTATCGTTAACTAAACGGTTAAAGTTAAAGTTTGCTTTTCGTTAAAGCTTTTCGCGTTAACGATTATTGTGACATATGCGGTAGAAATACTTCAATTGATTGATTTTTAAAATTTATCACTTTTACGGAAAGGCAATGAACAACAGTCCATACAGCCTAGTTTATTTTTGATTTATTTCCCCTGTTTCAGTTTTGATAAATCCAGAAGGTTAAGTCTTCAATTTCCAATCTAAGTTAGAGTCGTTTTAATGTTTAAAAACTCTTCAATTATTCAATAATCCTTTTAATAGTAGAAATAAAAATTAGCTAACAGCATCTCATCCTCTTCCCCACAAATTTAATAGAACCTTCATGGAGATCGAAGCGCGCCATCTATAATAAAATCCCATATATAGTCTCAGTGTTCCCAGTTCACGAGTTTAATTAGTAAAGCGTATTATATGATGAATATTTGAATGATAATGATGTGAAATATTAAGCGATATTTCTTAAGCACGTAAATTTGCGTATTAGACATATTGTTATTGGAAAAAAAATGTACAGGTCGTTGAGTTTCTTGCATTCTCCTTAGATCCTCGCATTTCCTTTGCAAACGGCTGGTAGATAGCAAAATTTTGACTTTGATGATTTTGCGATATTTGTTTACTTTGTACTTTACTTAGATTTGACAGTTAACGTTTTTTTTTAATAGTCTTTTGTTTAATTAATTTTATTTTTGTTCATTACGATTGTAGTTTTAACTGTAGTTTTGGTTAATTATTTCAGTAGTTCTAGTTATGTATGAAATCGTTTTAATATTACAGTTGCATTGTTACTGCTATATAATATTTGTCTTTTGTCATCATCATCATCATCAGCTGATAGACGTCGACTGCTGGATAAAGTCTTCATCTAATAGTGGTAGGATTTGTATGACAGTCACCACGCTGGCCCAATACGGGTTGGTCGGGCAGTAATGTATGGTGATAGGAATAGGAGCTGGTGGTATCTACCTAGAAGGTCTATGGCAAAAGACCTACCACCAGTATTGTGGTCCTGTGTCCATCTAACGGTAGTTTACTAGCTATATAACGGCTAAACCAATTTTGTGATATCCTAATGGTTTGAACGCTCGCCTTCCACTCCTCAGGAGCTGGTTTCGAATTCGATCTGCACTAATTGTTCAATTTATATGCAATTAATATAACACCAAATATCACGTGATTTAATATATTTTGGGGTTTTTGTTGTAGAGCCACATCTGTTGGGAAAGCTCATACATATTTGTTAATTATAGATATATCCTCAACTGTTTGAAGATTATCAGCTCCTCATCTACTTCTTAGAGAATAAGTGACAGGATTGAGATATGGAAGATCTTTGTTAATTAAATATTATGTTAATGATTTAGTTGGACTTGTGTTATTGTCAATTTTGTATTGACTATGATTTAGTCAAGGGTGTGTGTGTCCAAATTCCATTGTGGCCGTGCCCTGGTCAAACAGTAAGGCCGACCAAAATAAAACTCGGTATTAATATTGAGCTGGATAAGGAGATGGTTCTCAGTCATATCCGGTTCAGGACGGCCAACCGGAAGTGGTGCCAGAAGTCACTAAGTACCATAACTATGCATATTTTTGATATTATTCTTATACAAATACGTTGCTCGTATAAAAATTACGATTTATACGTACTTCCGGTATAACCGGAAGTGGGACCTAAAGTCACCAAGTATATTAATAATGTATTTTTTTTATATATTTATTAAAATTAAAGTTTTGTTCAGTAAAAAAAAAAATTATGTACTTCCTGTTCCGGTCGAAAAACCGGAAGTTGTCCAATATCTGTATACCTACATCTGTTTTTTTCATTACTATTATACAAATATGTTCATCGTATAAAAATTACTATTTATGCGTACTTCCGGTATAACCGGAAGTGGGACCAAAAATCATCAATTATGTTAATAATGTATATTTTTGATATATTTATTGAAGTTAAACTGTTGTTCAGTAAAAAAAAAAATTATGTACTTCCGGTTCCTGCCGACAAACCGGAAGTTGTCCCAATATCTGTATATCTATATATGTATATCCTATATAGATATATCGCAATATTGACAGTGAGAGGAACTGTGTTACACAGAGGGTGGAATAATTTTTGATTTTTTTTATGAATATATATATATGTGTGTGTGTGTATAATTGATTTTGTCTAATGTTGTTGTTGTTGTTGTTGCCTGTGTTCAGGGAGTCGGGGGTGTCGTGGGGGAGACGCGGGTGGGGCGCGCGGGGCGGCGG
>DWLS01003947.1:0-14780 GCA_018246255.1 Pachliopta kotzebuea | reverse complement strand
AAATGTTACGAGTTTGTAATCTAAGTGTGTGTTTTATGTAAGCGATGGGACATTGATCATAGTCAGGTGTTGATTTTTTATGCAACGGAGCATCCTTAGCCATATCTTAATACCTTAATTGCACAGCGTATTAACATTCAGTTAACTCGTGATAGCTCAGTTTGTAAGGCGGTCGTACGTGCTGTACGTCTCAAAAAGGCGCGGGTTCGATCTCCATTGTGCTCGAGTTCTCGTCGAAGAAAAATTACAAAAGAAAACCCAGAATCAAGAACAACAGTTTTCAGAAACACATCCTGCATACTCTTGGCTTGCGTTGTGGATAAACTGTTTAGACTTTCATCGTTTTAAGGGATCCTTGTAAGGATACAATAAGAGAGCACTTTATTTTTAACATACGTATATTGAGTCCATCGGTTGAAATGATGATGATGACGGTATATTAAATAAAGTTTAGAGAGAATGACGAGTACTCAGGTCGAAAATTGTCTCTGGACGCTAGCGGCCTTCCTCTTTATAAAAGTGTCTCGTATTCCCTTCTTATTCGTTCTCTCTCTCTCTCATTAGTAAAATACGTACGGCAAGACCTCCACTTACCTGTGTGACGATCTGCGCAAGGCGGCTGGCAGCAACTGGATGTCTGTACCTGAAGACCGATTTAAGCGGCATTCTTTCGAAGAATCCTATGTCCAGCAGTGGACTACCGTAGACTGATGATGATAAAGATATAAATTCACACTATTAACTTAGACATTTCATCACGTTACAAATAATATTACCGACATCATACGTTACAAATAATATTACCGTTTTTTGTTGCACTAGCTAAATGCTTGTCCTATAACACAGAAGTCTTCGTTTTCTACATGTTGTAGAGTTTGGAGGAAAATTTTTCGTATTCATTCGGCTGATTGCCTTGACAGAATCGATGTGTTCCGGTTGTCAATATATAAGAGTCAGAGTATCATGGGATAATACGTTTCATTATTGATAGCCTCATTGTAGCATAGCAAAAAAAATCTTTTATTGATTATATGTCAATTTCTCTGCTATAAATTCACAAATATTGTAATACTAAAAGTACTTTCGTACTTCAATATTACTTTTTGTTGAGAAAAACATTCAACAGCTTTCACCTTATAATAGTTACAAGCTAAGCATTTGTAAACATAATTAAACGGTCCAATTGTTTTCTTAATCAACAATTATATTGTTTTGTTTTTATTTTCGATCGGTTGTACAGATGTTGTTTCCGAAATAACGTTAGATATTTATACATTATTAAAATTAATAATATATTCGTTTTTATTATAACAGCTAAGTGCTTTGACGGTTTTTTTTGGATTTTTTTAGCGGTTGCTCGTTATATTATCACGCCATTGCAAATACTGACGTAAACAAAATAACTAACTAAGAATAAAATTAAATAAAGCTCAAAAACAAATGCTGCAGCTGCATAAACTTTATAATAAATGAAATTCAGTTTTGTCTTTAAACAATACATTTTTTATTTACCAATTAGTAACTCATTTGTAGTGAAAAATAGAGAAAACATAGTCAGGTTACTTACCAGCTATGTAAAGTGTATACACTTTATGAATCAATAATTTATTCTTTAATTATAGACATATGGATATCAATTATTGTGCAATTATATATTGTTAACAATATTATATATGGACAAAAAGGTTTCATAAGTTTTTGTATTGGTGTTATTGCATTTTATAAAACATAAACGTGACGGATACCTCTCTCTCCTAAAGGTGAATGATACGCGGGAAAAAACTCAGAATTCCTTAAATACTTATCATTACAAAAATTCAGGATCTGAAATTTGGATGAAAATACTATAAGAATGGATATTGAAGGTAGATAGATAAGTTCTTTATTGTCCATAATAATAATAAGGTACAGGTACGTATTTTTCATTTTCCGTTCTCTCAGTTTTTACCTCCATAGGCTACAAATAAGCCTTGTTCAATACTTTACCACTATTAGCTGTCTATTTGTCTCATTATCCAATGAAACTTCTCTTAATTTATTAAAAAATAACTAAAGTCAAGAATTTGTGAAACAAATAAGTATTTAAAGACTATACAAGACCTTACTTTTAACATAATTTGATTAGTGTTAATCTGTTTTTATTAGCCTAATATAAAAAAAAGCTTTAAAGTGTTAATAACATAAACTTGTGATATAATTACTTTTAAAGGTGTATCAAAGTGAAAATTGGTTGACATTGTTCCTTTTTTTTTCCTTAATGTAATAAATTAATTTGATATTAATGTAAAGACAGAATAAGATGTCTGCAGCACAGAAATAAATAATTGCATGTTGAAGTGAACAAGTCCTTTCCCAGAGAGTATAAGCGGTTGCTGAGATTTTGCGATCATAAAAATTAACAGTTTCGTGATATCGTATTCTGCCCATTGTTCCCATTTGACGTTGTAAATATCAATAGCCAACTCTTCAGCGGACTAAAAGCAGTAATTTTAACAGAATTAGTGATTATTATATATAATATTTACTAAATAAACTGAACTGAGACGTGGCCATTTACAATGGGCCTTATGAAAAGGCCCAGGGTCACCCAAACGGCAATGGAGAGGGCTATGCTAGAATATCTCTGCACGATCGAATCAAAAATGAGCAGATTCGCAGAAGAACTAAGGTCAGCAACATATTCCTAAGAGTCGCTAGACTTATGTGGCAAATGGCCGGGCACATTGCTCGAAAAACTGCCGGCCGATGGGGCAGTAAGGTCCTAGAGCGGCAGCTGCGTACCGGTATACGTAGTGCTGGAAGGCCCACCATAAAGTGGATCGAAGCCTTCACCAAATGGTCGCGAATCTGCTGGATGCCGATAGTGCAGGATCTTTGGGGAAGGCCTATCTCCAGCATTGGGCGTTTATCGGCTGATGATGATGATGACATAATATTTAAATAAATTTAAAATTACTGAAATAAAAATAACTTTGGATGTAGTTTCATAAACTGACTATTCGTAATGAATGATATTGTGTTAGCGAGAATTATTAAAAATTGTTTAATGTCCCTTCAATTATTGTATCTGCTATTTGCACAAATACCTAAGCAAATTATTCTAAAAGTTAGGGCATTTTATGTTTTTTATAAGTGTTTATAATTTTTTTTTTAATTATTTTTGTTACGTTTTAAAAATGCTTACCTTAGTTAAGTCGCTCGCGAAGTAACACGGTGCAAACATATGAACAACTCCGCTTACAGCAAATATGGTACATTTAAGATCAAACTTTCCACTCAGATATAGCATGACCAAGTTCAATGATATAATTAGAGACGTCAACAGGAATACTACCAATAGCCAACCCCCGTATAAGTTTTGCAAACGACTGAAATATGAGAGAGCTTCTTGATGATCTTTAATGACTTCTACTACTTTGCTTTGGAGTTCAAATCTATTTTTGGAATCAGTGAAAGCGTTCTTGAGCTTGTGCGACATTAGTTTAAGTTTGAGCCGAAGATGGGTAGTTGCTATGCAGAATGAGCCGTCAAAGCCGGCGTAATTTGGAGACAGAACAACGCACTGAAGCAAACAGTATGCGAAAATCCACTCATAATACGGTGACTCATATTGTTTATCTTCTATAAACATCAGGTCCATCTCGTGAATCATGTATCTTTTACCCACGTCACTTTTTATTGACTCATAAATCATTCCAACACAAGCGTAAAGTGGAAACTGAGAGGACAGCATCGAAGGTATAATAATCCAGCAGATCTGGCCCATCTGTCCTATTTTTATGTAATATTTATAACATTCTTCATAGGCACCTTGCATTTCATTACCTTTGAGAAGATCTTCCGATATTTTCGCGATTAACTGACCAAATATATTAGTCTTAAAAATAACGTAGGTTGTCTTGAACAAAAATAAACTGATAACTATACCGACAGTTAAATTTCTGACTAAATTATAAATGTCCGATCTATCTAGACATATTTTTAAGTACATTACGTACCAAAAGATAATGGGAGTATTCATAATTAAGAGAGCCACAAAAAGTCCAACGCGAATCTTTATATTGTTTTTATTTGGATACATTAAAGATAATGCTAGTGCAAATGCGCAATGCGGGAACGTCTCATTGAAAGATTTAAATTTTGGTTCATTATTATGTTTGGTGCTTAAATGCATGATTTTCGGAGACGTAATTTTAAGTATCACCTGCTCGTCGTCACCGATAGCTATAAAGTAAAACGTGTATACTATCATTGTACAATGTGGGGATTTTAATGTCTGTGTTTGAATCAATTTTAACTATAATTGTCTAATAATAGGAGAAATCATTTCGCAGCTGTTATTGTTCAACATTCTTTATTTTCATCAGGGTTCAGTGTGGTAAAACTAATCCATAACATTTTAATAATGAACATTTTTATTGACATTAATAATAAAATGGTTTATTGTAATTTGATTTGGTATTGTACCAAAGAAAAAGAATTATTGGAATAGGACCATCTTAAAAATATAATATAAGAATAAATAGTTTAACATTTATGAAATACGGTAATTCCGTAGCATTAGCCGTACTAACCTGTAGTTAGGCTTAATATTATTTTGGATGAATGAGAACGGTAAATAATTTAGGAATTCTAGAAGTAAGATTATGTATATACATTTTTGTAAGATCTCTGGAACTATTACTTAAAAAATCACTACCAATTATCGGAGGTTTGAACTACTTTTTCGAGCTATGGACAAAATCGAGATATTAAGATACGATGCCACACAGCTACAGACATCGGGATATTAAATGAGAAAATATACTATACACGTTTAATTTTCAGTTCTTCACTGGATTAGCTTTTCTTAATCAATATGCACATTTACTTCGTAATTTGAGTTATCGTCGAATTAAAACCAAATCGCCTCATTTGAATTGACGGTGATTACTGTTAGTATTTATTAAGTACTGTGCAATAAGTCCAGATTGGGTCAGTTGTGAAACACTTGTCTAGAAAAAAAATCTAGTTCAAATTTAAATAACTATGACACTTAAGCAACTAGTATTTATATTCAATATGTTACATTTGTTAAAATCGAAAGAATCGAATCGATAAGTAATACATAATATTTTGACCGAGATGTTAAAATAATCAATACCGGCATCGGCTCTGAAAGCGGCAAACCGCAATATGTTCACTGAAACAATTTTTTTTTACTGTTTAAAATGAAAGTATTCCGTATTTGTTACACAATGATCTTGCGAGAGTAGTTTACCCTAATTAAAAAAAAAGGAGTTAAAACACATGCTACCGGTTTCGCAATAAATTTAATGTGTAATCGGTAACTTGATTTCGAAAATTTCGTAATTTCAAAAACGATACATTTTTGAAATAAAACATTATGAAAAGTGGAACGTTTCGTGATCTCTTGTTTTGTTTGTTATAGATATTTCTTAGTTAAATATTATAAATTTGTTTTTATGGGCGAATACTGGAAACAAAAAGAAAGTCCTTAATATTCCTACTCAGGATCTCAGTATTTTGGGTCTTTTCTTAAAGACGAGAATCAGGACGATTTATAAAGCCCGCCGGCGCAAGTGTACTACAGGTAGTTAATAGTCAAAGAAAGCTGTTGATGTATATGATTGTGTCTTCTATCACTAAGGCAATAGCTCTGTAATAACAATACTCTTATCACCAGGCAGCCATAAGAACCTGTGTTGCGAACTATTACGTACAGCACAAACGGTTTCCAATAACACATCCCTAAATAACGGACAAGTGCGATCATACGCAATAAAGATACACTATTTTAATCAAACAAAAGACGTGGCCTTTCTAGTTATCCACAGCGATGTGATATTAAAACTTCTCACATCAGTTCATGTTATCAAAAATACACCTCAGCTCATTGTTACCCAGATTTTTAACAAAAGGCCGAGGTTTTTAAACCAAAAGCTGTGGCCGGCTTTGAATTGTTGTTGTCTTAAAGTTCGCATTACAACAATAGAGTAGAAGTCGGCGATGCTACATAATGATAAACGCGAACTTTATGAATAAAAAAAGAACACTTTTCTCGTTTCATTTACATAGTAATTATATTCACCAGATATATATCTTCGCTACAATTAGATATAACATAGCGTATCATATGATTTTCGACATTATGTAGGAGTACTAATTTACTATCTAGAATCTGTATCTGTATGTTTATGTATGTACTTTAGAATTGCTGTTTGCGTCTGTAAATGTATAGGTAAGGGTATTTGTTTATTTACTTATACTTTATTTGTATAATAAAACAAAAGGAAAAACATTATTTACAATAGAGACACAGTAAACAAAAAGGCGGACCTAATGCCACAAGGCATTCTCTTCCAGTCAACCTTATAGGATGTGAAGAGAATAAAGAAAAGAGAATACAGATAGGTGCCAAAGAAAAAAAAATTAATAATATAGGAAATACAGACATGATTATCTTATACAAATAAACTACATAGAATGTTATATATTCTATACAGCACAAATATGTATATATATATATTTATACTTACATGAATATAAATATACATAGAATTGAAGTAAAAGAATAAATAATAATAAAAAAAATTGGTATGGATTCCGATCAAACCAAAATATGCCTACTACCATTTGTGTTATTTCTGGAAAAGTAATACTCCGGGTATATAGGTAATATATGAACAAGATACTGTAAATTATTGTAGTTTTAAATACTTAATAGTGTTACTTAGATGACGCAACTTAAGAAATAAAATTAAATTGTAATCAAAAATTTTGTAACAAAATTGATTACAAAAGTATTTTATCATCGTCATTATCATTTCAACCGATGAAATTTTTTATAACGGTACAAAATAATTTTTATGGTTACAATTAACTATAAAAAGTGCACAAATGAAAAACCTTAAATCTTTCATTAAGACGGAAAAATGGAATTTACTAATAATTTTTTCAAAGCATTCATCATTTCGAAATAAATTAATTTGATTTTTTGTAAAATGTCATTAAAAACTTGATATTCATAATAAGTCTAACGGAATGAAAGTGTCATTATCTGTGAGTTGATCACTAACGACAACGTACTTCAAAGTTTTTCCACATTCCTTTAAACAAAACTATACATGCAAATACTATAAAATGTATTAATTTACTTTCAACTTTGCTTTTCGTAATAGTCCATCATTTCTAATTCTTGTATAGTACAGAATAATCTATATAATGTCTGTCTGTTTAGTTATAAATTTTAGGAAGGAATGCATTCACACCTAGAAGCGTGAGGTTATTAGGAAAATTGTTCAAGTCAAGGGTGCCATTTATCTACGAATGTATGAGCGTTACTGCTGGCTATCGAATGTTAAGTTGTTTGCTATGGCAATTAATGTCATGGTGTGAGTTGATGGTGGATTTTTCGTGCAGTAACAACAATCGATGTCAAAAGTAACCGGTACGTATCCAGTGTCCACCTAAGTGCCTCGGGTAGCTATTATATTTTCAAGGTAAATATCTCAGTGTTTGATCTCATGCTGCAGATAGTTGACCGCGGATCTGAAAATTGTTTCCATTATATCATTCTATATAGACTCCGAGATTACTATTTCTTTATTGTATATATATTATGAACGGTATTTGAAAAAATTACAATATTATTAGATAAGTCGAAATCGTCTTTAATATAAATAAGAAATAATTAGATAAACAACATTAGCAAAACTTACGGTGACTGTGTCTTTTTCTAAAATATATTATAGTTGCTTAATATTTACAAAGAAAAACAAATAATCACAATTTTTTATATACAAAGATAAAAAATATCTTCGTGTCACCCTTGTTACCTACATTGAAAATATATATAAAACAATCTTTTATTATTTATAATAATAAACAAGTGTATATAATTTTTTATGAAAATTTGGAATAATTTTATTCTACTAGACGTTCACCTAAAAGTATTTATTTTAGTTATACTCCAGTCCATAACAGCATGGTTCTGTTTAAGATGGTATACACTGCATCATAATGAGCTCTTCGTTTTGAGACAAAATATTAAGACTAGGTATTTTACTAGCTTACAACACCCTTCGAACCGGAATACAGTAATGTATGAATTGTACTGTCTGTAGGCTGCACTGTGAGCTGTGGCGGTACCAACCTAAACGGTCTCCGGCCTCCGGCAACAAAGGCATAGAGAGAGACCGTTAACACTAAAATTAGTTTTAACGATAATTATGTCAACCTAACCAACCACATCAGCATCATAGATTGTAATAGGAACTTAAGAATAAGCTCACATAAGAACTAATAAGAATAAATTCATGGGTAACCATTATGACAAAGTATTACAAAAACCAACAATATCTTAAGGATCTTAAAGCGATAATCATACAATGAAAGAATTATAGTTCTACAATATTTATGAAACAAATATTTGTGCAAAGGGTGTGTGTGTGCACCAAGTTTGCATGTGCGTGCAGTTAAGACTCTCTGCATTTATACAGGACATTAATCTTAATTTGTTTTGTTTAAAAACCCTTCTACCCGGTCGCTCAACATAACGCGATTATTAAGTTTTTTTAAGCGATAAGTCTGATGTTTATTGTGTTAAGGAAATTTGCAACACGTGACGTTTGTAAATGGACACTTGACACTATCGCCGCAAAGCGTAATGTCGTGCTCTTAATTTCGGTAAGGTTACCGACTCAATCGCACAACGATTTACTGCCGCCTGAGCGTTGCGTGATGTGAAACAATGGATCAGAACAAAGGCCACCGCTTCTGTAGTACCGTGCGATTGTAATTAATTTCTAACCAATGAAATTATAACGTGATTTATGCATATAACGAGAAAATTATAACAAAAGAGCTGTTTCCTGTCTAACGTGAAGGAAATTTACTAACGAATAAGACTGTACATAAAGTTATCTAACGTTTAATAAGATTAATTTGTTGTATTATTATTTATTTTCGATAGTTTCTTTCCCATAATTTTTTTTTTTACAAAAAATCGGACCAACAAAATATTTATACATTGATAAGTGATAACCGTTTTGATTACCACCAGAACATTTCAGTCTATTGATGTTCACTGTTGAATACAAATATCTACAGGGGTGAGCAAGTTTACAAGCATTTAATATTTTAATTTGGATTATATGAAAAGCTCTTATTTTCCTGGAGTACTCTTGCCAAGATGAAAATAAAATATTCATGGTATTGTAATCCATTGCATTTAATAAATATGTTGAATGTATGCAGCTTAGGTACGTTTGGGTATAGCATATTGTATTTGATGCAGTTTGAGATTAGTACATATAAATTGTTACATGTGCTTTATTACGGTAGGTAGCAAGGAAGTAAATAGGTGCACTTTAAAAGTTTAAAGTAATTGGTATAATTTTCCGCCACTGGCTAAGTTATGAATTAGATAATAAATTTCATAATAGTCCGTAGGCTCCCCGCCTTTGCGTATAAGAAATGGAAACTATCTGCTTACGAGTAGACAGCTTTAACTATTGCATATAAATATGTTATATAAAATATTTAATGATACTCTTTCATATAAAAATTAACTGGAGATAAACTGAAATCAAAAAAACTATCTACCTTATGTTTTCGCATTTTTTAGTGAAATTGTTAACTTAGAAACCATAAATTAATCTTTTTATAAGACGCCCATGTTCTAATGTTTTTCTAAGTAAATAAAATCATTACTCTGCGTGATTAGGCTTTGATTACGCAAATTCGATAATTCCGATAATAGTGACCTTCAACTACGACCTCTATATCATCTCCGGATGGGATACACGCAACATTGCGTGTAAATATTTACGCTAAATTTCTTACACTATTTTGTCTAAAGTATCTTCGTGGATGTAATGCATAGTCGATATATCATGAAACTATCATTCATTTCATTTCATTGATGGACTGTCAAAGGCAGAATTTTCCCAGGGCTCCTTCTATATAATGAAAATGTAAATTTAATCAACAAAACTCACCTTTAAAACTATTCATTTAGTTTATTCTGGTAAATTTGTTTAATGACAATTATGGTCTCCAAGCAGTCTTGTTGAAAGTTTGCTGTAAGAGAGAACTGTGGCTATATAAGCTATTGGAGTAAAGAAACAATTTGATGTAGTATAATTATGATATAACCTTCTAGATTTTTCTCTTCATTTTTCAATATTTATAAATAAATATGTTAAATCTCCGTTTGTAAAACACAAAAACAGTTCTCCTTTTTCGTATTATTTTACACGGTACTACACAAAATTCCTACATTATGAATTTTCCTTATTTGTTACGGGTTATCTCCATAACGACTAAATCAGCTTTAATGTTAATTTTTCAGAGACCAGCTGTAGATTTAAAAAAAATATTAATTCGTACAAAACCTTAAAACTCAATAATGAACTAATTCTGATACGATTAAATTAGTTTTGTATGCAACACTTTGAAATGTGACAAATTAGTAAAATTTTTCATTTGATCCTTAAAATAATATTAATAATGTAAATTATATACAGGTATTTATTTTTGAATAAATCAGTATAAACAATTTTGCATGTTCACAGTTTAGATATTACTTTTAGTTAACAATTTCTTTATAAGTGCAAAGTTTTTATTATTTTCCACTTTCCTTTAGTTCGTAATGATGCGAAAAATTGCTAATACTCTTTTATTGCTACAAATTACCACACATAATCACATTAACAGCATTTACTGGTGATTTATTCCTTTTATTGTGCTTTTAAAGATGTGACAAATGTTTTTTCACGCATTTATTGTCGGCATAAATTGGAAAAGGCGTAATGTAGATTTTTTTAAATATATCGAAACTTTGTAATTCCTTATACTTGTATTCGTAACTGTTAATAAATAATGAATACCGTAGTTCACATTAAAGAAGGTGGAACAAGGATTTTATACCATGGAATCCTTGACCTGAAGGGATTTGACATGCGGACGCAGGTATTATATTATTACTTCCAATATTTTTGTAATATACGCTATAATATTCTGATTATAGCTAAACAGGTGGTAGGTTCTTGTTGCCGGAGGTTCTTCAGGCAAACATCAATGTGTTCCAGTTTAAAGGGTGCTGTATGCTAGTGTAGTGAAGTTACTGATATAACGAGACAATACCTTACGTCTCAAGAGGACGAGCGTAATGTGATGCAGCGTGTACCATCCTAATGAGCGCCCCGTTGTTATGGGCATGCGTATTACTTACCATCAGGTGAACGCCTCACTTGTCTTTTCAATGAATAACAAAAAAATGAGAATGAAAATTTTACCAGTAATTAAATTCCCACTAAGATTGATAAAGTTATATCATACATTTTATACCCATTTATAGTAAATAGTACGTTACGGCAATAATATCATGAAATCATTTAAAATTTAAAACGCAATTACAGATCAGACCCTTAATTGGTTCATCTATTAAATGCTGTTAACACTGGAACACAGTGATTGAAGACAGACGTAGCCACTCCCCAAGACAATTTTAAACATCGTATTTAAGTCTTGCACAATTAATACCTTCGTAAGTAATATTAAACTTGACTAAAAATTAGGTTCAAGAATATAAACAGCTTTAATCCATATTCAATGTTAAGATAATATTTAACCTGATTTGAGACTCATAATTCCCATGACCGCCATGTGAGATGTGACACGATATCAAAATGAATTCTACACATAACGAGCTATTGTATTAATTAAATTACTTTTTATCATACTATATCATTGTGTAATTACGACTGTATTCATTGTTTAATATTTATTTAGAATTCATTACTTAACCTTTAATTCACAACTCATATGTAAAGGCTTACTTTTCTTTTGATGTATAAAACATTTATGAAGAATAGAGGTTGGGAGAAATGAATTTTATTTAACTTGTTCAGGACTTTTTTAATTTTAAGTTAAAAGTTCATGGTTATATTATATATTTATGTATTATTTATTTATCATTATTTAGTACTATGTAGTATTATTATCTACTGATCTCTGTCGGAATAATCTACTAAATGAAGGTAAGTGTTATAATCCTTTTGTTGTTCCGGCAGCGGAAGTCTTCAATGTGCGATTAAAAAAAGTCTCTCTTGCCTTCCTTGTTAGGGATAACTGTATTATCTATTACTTCAGCTTATCAGAATTTTCGTTTGAATGACGCTGTAGCTACTAATAAGGGCAAAGAGATTTACTTATTTATCTTAATACATCCTAATGTTCCCATCGGCTTGTAGTAATGGAAAATTATTACTGTGCGCATTATCTGGGTCAGAAGGTATCGTTGTTGTAAATTTATATTAATTGAAACGTTTACATCACCTCAGCGAATACGGCGATATAAAAAAGGTGTATTATGTGTAACAGTAAGTGTGCACGCAAAAACTACGCTGGATGTAGTGTAGTGTTAGTGGTGCGTGAACCGGGCTCGCGTGCTGCTACGTAACAATGTTCGGCGGGACCACGCCCAGCCGAACGCTCCGCAACGCTCGTCTTTCGCCTATGCTTCATTTACCTTGTAATAATTACTATAAAAATGCCGGATGTTTCGAAACGTTTTCGACGTTTTGTATATCATCATTTTTGTTCGCTTTTGATGAGCGCTAAACTATTAAGTTCATCCGACTTAATATTACGCCTTATTTGAAAATAACGTTTACTCATTACATTGATCATTACGTTGTGGTGGTTTCAACTAATATACAGTTTCGAAAATAATATAAATACAACCACAAACAAAACAAGAAATAAATAGTGTATAAGAGAGACACAGTAAAAAAAGGCTGACATAATGCCACAAGGCATTATCTTTCAGTCAACGTTTTTACTTCGCGGATTCTGTTAATTATTGTAAGATTTAATTAGAGCTATTCATTCATCAGCCGACAGATGCGCAATGCTGGACATAAGCCTCCCTAAGATCTCCACTTTTATCGGAGGTAGACTTACGGTACAGAAATTACTCAAACTCAAACTAACTCAAAACGAGGAATACAATTTGATGTTGTGTAAATATCCTAGCAGGCATCTAGTAGTTGATTGCTTGGTGAAAAAAAAATCTTTTTCAGTTAATTGTCAGTCAGTATCACTTATGTAAATGTTGTACGTATGTGGTGAATTTGATTTGAGAGGCGATGAGATTTGGATGACAGGAGAAATAAAAACAATGTACAAGTGGAAAAGAATGAAACAAAGAAAAAAAAAAATAATTTGATGATGTGTGAAAAATGTAGGTAAAGAGAAAAGAAAGAAAAATTAAAAGAAAGAAAGCAAATAAAACCAAATACCCTTATCTTAAATACGAAGGAGAACGCTAAAAAATAAAAAATACTGTATGTAGCATACCACTTTGTATTAACCATTTGTTTAATCTAATTGCAGTGAAAGTTTTGATTTAAAAATAATAATATCTGTAGACAGTGTTTGATAAATTAGATCTTTCTTAGCATTCAAAATTTTTTGTAACTGGGTGATATTTGCTGTGTCTTTCATTATCGTATGTACCTGTATATTTCTTGTGTACCACTGCATTGTCGTTTGCGTCTGTAATTATATAAATAGCATTTATGCGTTGTACTGTGCACTTTTGTAATTATAAGTTCAAGGTGATGTTATTTGGTTGACGCAACTTAATAAATAAATAAATAAATAACCCTGACTTCTCCCCAAAAGCAGGGTATCTTTAGATCAGATGCTACTCTGTTGTGATGGACAGACAAAATGAATCACCCAAAGTGATATTTGAATTCTTTAGTGAAAGCCAGTTGGTGAACACCAAGGTTAATCTTCGGAAAATGAAAGCCAAGGAGCTGTTCTTCAGAGCGAGAAGACCAACCCTTATGAGCTATACAAACTTTACCATAAATTGGTGGCATAGGTAATAAAAAAGCGATGGTTATACATTACTGAGGTCGTGAAGGTCGATGTGGTGATACCTGGTCTACATGAAACCGCTTCACTCACCACCACCACCTGCTACGGTCCACCAGTCGCAGTGCTGCAGGCATCATATTTAAGAGCAAGACGCGGTTTTTGCATGCACAAAAACTTATCCGAAGTGATGTTGAGTTTTTATTACTTCCAGTGTGGCCACGAAACGGGAGAGTAGAAGAGCGATTTAATAAGCGGTAGCGATTTTATGGCATACACTAATTAATTAACACAACTACCCGCAAAAACGAAACAAGTAAATTATATCTACCCACCAGTTGATATAAAAACTATACATTAGTTACAGCGTTCTTATCACTTACTATAGAGTGAAGGTTGAGTGGATGAAAAGCGTATAGAAAATAAACGCTGGTCTGAGTCCGACCGTTCTCTCATTGTCAATGTTGCGATATATCTATACAGGATCTATATATAGGTGTACAGATTGGATAACTTCCGGTTGGCCGGCCGGAAACGGAAGAACACAAAAAAAAAATTTTTTTAGGCGAGGAACACTATTTCAATAAAGATATGAAAAATGTGCACCATTAAGGTATTAGTTGACAAGCTCCCACTTCCGGTTGGCCGGTTACACATATAGTACAGATAAATAGTAATTTTTGTACGAGTAACATATTTGTATAGGGAATACCAAAAACATGCATAGTTATGGTACTTGTGAATTACGGCACCACTTCCGGTTGTCCGACCGGTACCGGATATGGCTGAGTACCATCTCCGTGCCCAACTCAATACTAATGCCAAGTTTCATTTTGGCCGGCCTTACTGTTTGGCCGGGGCGCGACCACATAGAAATTCGGACACACACA
>DWLS01003946.1:0-14786 GCA_018246255.1 Pachliopta kotzebuea | reverse complement strand
TAACAACGTGACGATTAAGATGATTAAACAGCACCACATTGCGCTCGTCGCCTTGAGACGTAACGTGTTAAATCTCTACCTCAGTAATTTTACTGATTTTCAGCACCTTTCAAATCGGGATCAAGTAATATTTGTATAGTACTGTTTATCGGCTGCAATAGGAACAGTAGTCGTACCTACTTAGACGGTCTCCGACAATAGAGACCTACCACCGCTGCCGGTAGATAGACTATCTAGTGAAGGACCGACGAGGGAAACCATCATCATCTTCAAACGCTAAATGCTTATTGCTGGACGTAGCCTTCTTCCGAAGATCTCACACAGTACTCTTCAAATCAAAATAGTAATATTTGCATAGTACTGTTTGTCGGCTACAATAAACGATGTGGTGGTAAACCGGTGTTGTAAAAAGTGAAAGGAAAGAGCAAAAGAAAAGATAGAATATAAGGATCCCAGGACCTTGATCCACAACACGAAACTAACAAAAACAACCTGTGGTGCGATAGCAAATCTTCTTAACACATTCACTGCCTTCGAAATAATAGAAAGCGATACGTGGGAACCAATTTTTTTTTAAGGCAAATTATGATTAAGTTTATAGGAATATTTAAAAATATAGATGAATGTACATGATTATTACTATTATTCTAATAAGTAAGTTAACTATAACGTCAGAGTGATAACGTAAAACAACGTACAAGCGCTTTAAACACTGCTGGCTTACTGACTGCTAGAAGATGAACGAGCCGCTCGGATCCGAGTGGTCGGGTTTGAATGTGTTAAACGGTCTTGGACTATAGTAACCTACCACCAGCCTAAAATGTCCTATCGCTTTGTTGAATAAAATAATAATGTAGTGCATTTAAGATCTGCTCGCCAACCGCTGTGTTCGTGTGTAGCGCATAGCATGCAAGGGATAGATTAATAATGCAGCGGCGCGACTCGTGCCGAGACGCGGCTACGGGGGTGAGGGGTGCGATGGGGTGTGAGGGGGATGCTGCCCGCGCCAATCACATTAAAATAACCCTCCGCCGCGGCTTACTTCACGGCTCATTGTTGTTTGTGGCCGTGTGTACGGCGACATTTTCACATTATTTTCTTGATGGCTGACTTTCTCTCACAAACACTACGAATGCGCGTCTGGCGAAATATCCCTATTTTTTTTTTTCGCCGATAAAATGCAACTGTAAAGGAAACGAATCCCGAATCCCAACTGTGGAGAGAGCAGTATTTTTGTTTTTTTTTTTTAATTCATTAATGTTTATCTTAACTTTGATATTTGTTATATACAAATCGATAAGGGTAATGCTACCAATAACCGTCCGTACCGTACTGGTTTAAACGCCTGCCTTTCACTCCGTAGGTACCGGGTTCGAATCCGGCCTGCACCAATGAATTCTTCAATTTATACGCAGTTAGACTAATTATTTATTAGCCAATTAGTGTGTAATTATATATTAGACAACTAATATTACTTTGAGCCATCTATCAAATCGGGTAGCTGTAAAAAATCTACAATACAAGTTAACGCGACTCTTATCACTTATTTCTTTTAATATTTATATATAGATACATAATGATTTAGTAAAGCTATATTTAAACTATGATATACATTTATTTAAATTTTTTTGGACTTTTAAGTAGATTAATTAAGTCGTATGCTATAATGATCACAGATACACGAACAAACCTTATCAGGAATTAGGTAATGTTAGACTAATGTGATAAACTCTTTTAATATATGGGCTGCAGGTCTACGCTACTAGTAGGTCTGTTTTATCGAAGACTGTGTTTACCACCGCAGCTCCTGTTGCAGTAATGTACAAACTTTGTTCCGGTTTGAAGGGTGCTGTATGCTTATGATATTACAGGGGTAACGAGACTTAATACCTTATGTCTCAAAGCGACGAGTGGACGTATTAACTAGTGGTATGTCGTAGGCTAGAGTATCACTTAATATCAAGTGAACAACTTGCTCGTCTCGTTAAATAAAAAATAAAGGTCACAGGCATAATTAAGAGGACATTAGATTAATTACAATTAAAAACAAAACTAATTTTTTTGGTCCTTTTTAATCGTTCCTCCTTCGTGTTTTGAGTAAGAGTCGTGTTCTCTCTTTTTAATTATACTGTACTTTTCTAATTTACTCTTCCCTACATTTCTCTTCTTTAATATTTTCATGTTTCATTCCTATTATGCATTTCTTCACACTTCTTTTATTCATAGCTTTAATTTAATATATGTAAAGAATAAAAGTTAGCGTATGAATTAATAAAAGCAGCCGCTCGTGTTAAAGCAAACGCGGATCGCGCTTCGCCAAAACGTATTACAACCGACAAAAGGCGAATTTCAGCGGCGTTTCCCCTTTGAGGCCAATGATCTTATTTCAGACGTTCCACATGGAAGAGAAGTAGGCTGCCGTCAAAGGAGGCCTGGTGACAATGCATCTCCGTACTGCTCACTTTGAATAACGCTACTTTGATGAGTGGCTGTCCATTCTTTACCATTGTTACCCCACGTATTATCGCCTCTGATGAAAGAAGAATAAGTCGCCACATTTCTTAAAATATTATCAGGAGTTAGTAAATGAGGTATTAGAACAAAACTAAACAAAATAGTGATATACATAAAAGAAGTATAAGACTAATGTAAACATAAGAAACATAAAATGTAAGTAAAGAGAAATTGTGAAAATTAAAAATGCTGCGATATGTCAGAGAGGCGATGTATAAAAGAGAATAAAAAGATATGGAGTTAAAGAATGAGATATGGAAAAATTGTGAAATGGATGAGGAGACAGAGTTAAGAAAAGGATTGGAGAAAAGAATGAATAAGAACTAAAATGAAGCGAACGAACAAAACCCTTACCCATAACACGAAGAGGAACGATTAAACAAAAACCTACGTGTTAGGTTAACGAAAATTCAATTACTTGTAATTATTTCTAAATATAAAAAGAAACAGGACAGTCGCCTTATAAATAAATAAAAACCGTTTACTTGTCTAAAAAAAACTTATAACTGTACATTTAAAATAAAATAAATGTAAGTGTATAGACAAAAAGGTCTAAGGCCCCAAAATATGCACATGGAGCCATGGAACGTAAGTCCACATCAGCTGACGTCCACTGCTGGACAAAGGCCTCCCCCAATAGTGGGAATAAGTTATATCCCACCACACTAGCCCAATGCGGATTGGTAGGGAGCCAGCGTCGTTTGTTGATTAGGGTACACCACAAGCTGGTGAGGTTGATTTGGGTGCCGTGAGATATGTGGGATCCTTTACACCCATCCAATCATTGTTGCGAAAATTTAATCGCTTTTATGTATATAGGTAAAGAAATAAGTAATTTCTTAACTTTTACCAATATTTAAGCAAGGAACTTACAATCTCATCATCCGCCGATAGACGTTTACTGCTGGACAAAGACCTTCCCCAATTGTAGGAGTTTTGAGCTGTATCCGACCACTCCGATCCAATTGGGGTTGGTGGATAACCAAAACCTCCTTTGTTGATTAGCAGAGAGTTTAGCTTGCTAGCTGCTGAGGTTAGCTTGGATTCCAAGAGTTTTCTCGTTGTCCTCTGAACGACTCCGAGGAGGACTATGGCTGGACGTGGTCTCCGGCCATCGTGTTAGTAGTATATGTGCAGGTGTTGGAGACTGCGTGAATCAGTCCTGGGAACGGGCTAGGCCAGCATAGCCTTAAAGAGGCCGCGGTTGTCTTCCGAACGGATATCCCGTGACCTCTCCAAACGCTGAGAACGACTACCACGGTGGTTTTAGTGGGTAAAAATTTGCACATAACCTTGACTTCCCCCAGAAGGCAAAATAAAAAAAGGCTTCCCTCAAGTTGTTTTTTGAGATTTCTTACACCAACCTCGTATTATTTGTTTACATGTAAATAAAAACTATACATCACCGTCAGAGTGATATATGTATATAACAAACTTGTCCGTCCTATCAATGTGACGGTGCGTACGGCGATTTATTTCGTCGGTCAAAAAAACGTATGCAACGATATCGATGCAACACGAAAATACATTTAAAAGCGCATCGAGTGGTAAACATTGCGAATTTGTTTGTATGTATTGCCATCATACTAATATCTTCCCTTTCTTGACGTGCATCCGTGTAAAATGGAGTGTAGTTATGCCAACTTAATGGCTTACATAGGCTATATATATATATATGTGTATAGATATACATATGTACTCTTTGTTTATTTATATTTTTTTTACATCTATGTACATTTATACATAATCGTGCGAGTCGCTGCAGGTGGAAACACTAATACAATTTACAGGTTATTAAATCATCAGCCGATAGATGTCCACTGCTGGACATAGGCTTCCTCTAATAGTGGGAAAGATTTGAGCCATCTACCACCATGCTGGCTAAATGCGGGTCGATATGGGGTCATAGCTTCCTTTGAAAAAAATATTACAGATTCTTAAATTATCAAATGGGGTGTACGTCCAACATAAAACCTAACAAAACTCAATTCATCCTCGCCTGCTCGTGTTGCACCCTGGTAATCAACAAACGAGGCACTGGCTCCCCTCCAACCCGAACGAGATGGCCCAAATCTCCCTACTATTAGAGGAAGCCTATGACGTCTATTGGCCGATGATGAGATTGTAAACTCCTTGCTTTAATATCAGTTCAAGGGTGATACGAGACAACTCAACTACTCAGCCTAAATCCCCTCAATATTGGGGTAAGCCTTTACCCAGCAGTGGAAGTTTATCAGATGATCATGACAGCGTATTATATAAAGATATAACTGAAACAAAAATGAACCAAAACAAACAGTAAAATATGTGTTTATAGAACGGAACCAAAATTACAGTGAAGTTCCATTCGGCGGCGGCACGAGTTCTATAAAAAAGAAACGTGATGACGTATTCCCTGGAGTTTGTTTATAATTTACTTTGTGGTCATTCGTGGAATCCGTAGTAGCGTGATTAAAGAGACCACCGGGCCATGCGGGTCCGTATTCGAGTCACAGACGCGGTCCGTGATTCCGTAGCCCGCAGCAAGTGCTGGTCGGGCCCTTTGACACGCTCGTTAAGGTCACGCCGGGACTGACGGACGGAATTTTAATCAGGTCCTGACGGATGACTGTCAGAAACAATAGCTCCAGTCGGTGATCAACTCAAAGAGTTTTGAAAGAAATAGTAGTACCAATTACATAGTAAAGTACTAGTTTTATTATTCACGCCAGCCTTCTTTTTCAATTTTTCAATTTACGTTTAGTTAGTATAACACCAACTAATATCACGTAGAAGAAGAATAACGTAACAAGGTATGGAAGGTAGAAAATATGTCGAATGAAAGAGAAAGTAGTTAAGGAAAAGAAAGAAAGAAAGAAAAATAATAAAAGGAAAACACACAAGGACCCTTACCCAAAACATGAAGGGAGAATGCGAAGAAAAATACTAATATCACGTGCTTTGACGGTGAAGGAAATCATCGTGAGGAAATCTATGTGATGACCATCCGTGGTCGGACTAGTTTTTAAAATGGAGAAGGATATGGCAACACCACTCCATTATAACTGACAAGGAAGTCGTCGTGTGTTTCACTACATGATGACCACGACCCTCAGCCATGAGGAAGTATGACTTAGAAGAAAAAAGGTTAATGCTTGACCACAGTCCCACCTAGTGTTAAGTGGTAATGTAATTTGTGGCGGTAAAGCACATTAACCTAGTAAGTCCCTATTTACTCTTGATTTGAAGACGCCCATATAGTATTTGTACGGGAAGACGCCAGCAAGGTGTTCAATAATAACTGAGAGAAAGCACAAGATTGAAGAGGTAAATTGTAGTGATAATGATAATGGACCTCTTGTGCTGGAAACAGCTACTCTGGCTTCTGTTTCTGTCTCCAAAGATAAGCTACTATTAAAGAAGAGCGCAATGTCGTGCTTTGTTAGCAAATGTATACTATTAGAACGAAGATAGTGTTAAAGTCCGTGTAAACGAAAGCGATTGCTAGATTTTTGTTTGATTGATTAAGAAATGTACTCTTATAGGGATTTATTATATGTTTTAATTTAACATAATCTTATATTGACGTCATAGTCTGTGCTATGACGTCACAGAAAGCGCGCCTAACTGGCGGCCGTTTCAAGGGCCAGTGAATCATTTTTGAAAAAAATGTAATACTCTTTAAAATTTTTGAGGTTTTTCTATTGCAATGCAATGTAAATAATGAAATAAAAATACCTATTATTTATTATTAATAATTATTATAATTAATACAATTCCTGAAGTAAATAATTCTTAAGTGAACAAGTCTTTCTGAACTGTAAGTAGACGGAGCCCATTATTATCCTATTATCGTGGAGATGCCTTTATTTCTTTCGCTTTATTCCGCCTTTTGTCTGCGATCTGCTTTCTTCTGTACTCGGAAGTAAAATCGAAATGAGCACAAATTACAAATAAGAAATACATAAAAAATAAAATTACAGGCAATTCTTAATGTACGCTTAAAAATAGTCAATTGGCTTAGAGGTCTGTACTTACTCTTCATCAACATCTCTCTTATTGTTCCCATTGCCTGTACTAGAGCTTTCTGATACAAGACCCTGACTGTTCAGGTCTTTTACTATACCAAATTTATTTATATGTTTAATATAATTAATTTCATTGGGAAATTAATAAAATTTTTAAAACCACAGATAATCTAAAATGTCCTCAATTGAAATTTGCGAGAATTCCCAAAATTGCGACATTTTCTTGATTTTCGGATACTTTCTATAAGCCGGAATGTGTTTTTTGATTCAAAAACAACAAAACAAGAATTTGAAAGTCAAAAAATCGCAAGGCGTTTACAGTTCCCGCAAAATCGCGACTTACAGCTGTCTGTATAGTCCCAGTTATAACGCGGGGTTTGTCGGCGGCCTTTGTCTTCGGTTTACCGCGTTCGTTAGGCGGTCAAGGAGAGTTCATTCCTAGGATAACTCCAGCACTAGCCCCATATTTCATCCTTTGAGACGTCTTGCCTATGGAAACAAGAAAGCTCTTCTAACAGGCTTTGCTTTGCACAGCTTTAAACTTGCAACACTTTTTCAGATATTTATCGAATAACATACAAAAAATAATATTCTTTTGATTAATTTTAGACTGAAAAAGATATTTTTTGCTTTATTGAAGTTAAGTGAGGATCGAGGAGGTGCTCTGATGGTTGGTCTCTCTTGTTGGTTACCAATGCGGCCCCTATTTCTACCGGCAAATAGTAATGTGCAAGCATTACTGTGTTCAACTTTGAAGAGTGTTGTATGCTAATGAAAATACTGGGGTAATGAGGCTTTACAACTAACGTCTCAAGGCATCGAGCGCAATGCGGTGTTGTGTATACTATCTTAACCAGCGCATTATGGACTATCGTATTATTTACCATCAGGTGAACACCTTGCATCAGCACGTAGAAATATTTTTTTTTATAAAACGTAATAGTAGAAGAGAATAGTATTGTGTGTGTAATGGTTATCAAAAAGTATTGTTAACAGCAACATAAATGAAAACCTCTTTATGAAAAATTTTATGCGTTCTTACAACGCATCAAAAGAGCTTTTTTTCAACAGTCCGCGGGCTAAGCGTTAATTAAACATTTCCACGGAACAATTGTAAGCGCAAACGTCGAATCTCAGCGATTGTATTATTTAAGATCTCGGTACAAGCTCCTTAATCTCGCTTTTTAATAACGCTATCCCATTTTTTATTACAGCGAATAAAAATTCCTCATAACGCCGCACTGCTAATGAAGTGAAAAAAAAAACATTGCCGCAAAGAAAGCGCGTTGAAAAGCTTATTTATTTTTCAACTAAGGTAATATCTGTCGTCGGGTGGAATCTCCTCCGTAATAAACCATGATAATCCCATGGATTAATAGCGGATCTTCTGACTTGTTGCTTCGAAATTCAGCTCCGATAAATATGACCTAGTTATGTTAGAATTTGCTCCACGCGATAAAACCCCGGGCGTCGTGTTTACACGAAATAAACTCTGCTCACTGTAACACGTTATATGTGTCAGACGATGTGGAATGGTGTAATTATATCAGTAACTTAACCTACTTAAATATAAAGCCAGTTATGAAAGAATATGATAACTTGGTTCGTCTCCATTGTCGGATGTGCTTAAGAGCAGAGAGGCGTCGGTGAGTTTCGTAGAAGATCCCGGAGCCTTCTGCAATTCATTGAGGATGACCACTGATGGGGTTTTAGTGGGTATATAAATCCCACATAACTCTGACTTCACTCCAGAATCAGGGTCTCTTTTGAATATTTCCTCCGAGACAAAAAAGGGTCTCCGCCACCAAGTTACCACCGCAGCTTCTATTCTCACCGGCTAATAGTAACATGTAATTATTACTGTGTTGCGGTTTGAAAGGTGCTTAAAGCCAGTGAAATTACTAAAGTAATGAGACTTATCACCTTACGTCTCAGTGCGGTAAGCACGTTGTGGTATTGTGTGTACCATACCATTTTAACCAGCGCCGCTTTGTTATGGAGAAAGCTTTGATCATCGCATCGTCGAATAAAAAAAGTAACTTGTATTATAGTTTAGTACATAGGTCTTCTGATCGATTCTAACCTTTCGGTGCTTAATAAATAATTTGCTAATAATCAATGACTTTGATCATCGTATCAGCATAATGTTATCCTCTAAAATGAACCCCTTCAATTACTCCTCCAAAGATCTTCACTTGTATTTTATGAGTTAAACCTTAATAAGTAGTAAGATATCTATTCTTAAAATTTTTACTGATGTACTATATTTAATGTGCTATGTGATGACAGACTCCAGCGCCGTCTTCCGGTAATATAAGTAACTGTAAGCATCCAACGGGAACCTGGGATAAAATATGGGAACGCCACTCTCTCAGATTACGAGAGATGGCGCTGCTTTAATCCTAAAATGGAGATCTTTTTTAACCAATACTATGAAGTAGGTAAAAAAGCCCTGTTAAAAACATTACCAATATTTTTAAAGTTAATTAAATACAATTTATTTTATTATTATTACAACTAAAATTGTTTGTTGTATCTTTTATCTAATTTTACAATAAGAAAATGGAATAAGTTCCAAGTAAATCATATGTATATAAGTTTTGAAATATTGTATCAAAATAGTTACTTAGGTCTGTGATAAAAATAATTAGCAAACAATTAGAATAATGTATTATATATTAATATACAATCACTGTCTAAACATAAGTAGGACAAGTAACATTTAAATAGCTATAGTAATACACTTACAACAAAAATAGAATCAAACGAAATTAAGTAGTTAGAAATCAAAGCAACTATGAACTCTGATTTACGGGTCAGTATATAGTTATTTAACAAATAAACATTTTAGTCAAAATGACGGACGTTACCGGTAATTTATACAGGGATTCGAAGAATTCGAAAATCAGAACGGGTCGGACGGGTACCCACGTACAGTCTGTCCGTCCGCTCCTGAAGTTTCAGAAAACGTTTTAAATTATGTAGACGTATGCAAATTGTATTCGTGTTGAATCATACGATACGGAGGACTGACTACACATTGCCCGAACGGTTGGTGAAACAAAAATTTCGAAGGCATTATTTATAAGACGTAATTATAAAATCGCACAGAGTCACCTAAAGGGCAACGGAGAATACTATGCTTAGAGTATCTCAGTGCGATTGAATCACAAACAATGAGATCCGCAGAAGAACTAAGGTCACCGACATAGACCTAAGGATAGTTGGACTAAAGTGGCAATAGGTCGGACAAATTGCCCGAAGGACTGATTGACTAAAGCTGAGTACCGGTAAAGGTAGTGCTGGAAGGAAACCCTAGGTGAACTGATGATCTGGTAAAGATCGTGGGAATCACCTGGAGGCAGATATCACCTCACCGATTGGAGTGAAGACCTTTTCGGGAGGACTATGTCCAACAGTGTGCGTTCATCAACTGATAATGATGATGTAATATATAGTTTGGATTGTGTCCGAACGATTGCGGAATTTTATTTTTAAGCCCCACTGAAAGTCAGGGTCGTGGTCTTTACAGGCTACAACATTACCTTGTAGATTCTTTCCATGTATCCTTTTCTTATAATCTTCTTTTCTTTTAAGTCTTTATGGGAATCATTTATTATTATTGTTATTAAGAATAAAGAATGATTTGTCATTATCATTATCATCACTGATGTGTAAAATTACTAATATAAGTAAATAACGTCCATAACTACCTACCGTATTACCTATCTACCTTCATAGTTATTGGGTACAGGCTTAGTAAATCATATTTTTAATTGTCCTTAATGGTAATTATGTTGTTTATAATACAAAAGTACATTAATAGAAATGCAATGATAATATTAAAGTATGTTTTAAATACAACAAACTAAGGTATCTAATTCTGAACTTCTGTTTCATACCAGCTTGCTTGGGAACGCGAACTTCAAGAAACTAAATCTTTATAAGAAACCATCAAATACAGTTAGTGTTATTTATCTGTTGTCATTGAACGTTTAGGTTAGTGACCATTAAAAATTAAATAATAAATACTTCAAAATTAAACACCATTAAGATACTTGGTTACTTTTGGTTTCACTTCCTGTTGGCCGGTTAAACCGGAAGTACATACAAATAGTAATTATTGTACGAAGAACATATTTGTTTAAGAATAATGTCAAAAATATGCATAGTTATGGTACTTAGTGACTTCCGGCTCCACTTACGGTTGGCCGACCGGAATCGGATATAGATGAGAACCATCTCCGTACCCACCTCAATAATAATGTCAAGTTTCATTATGGTCAGTCTTATGTTTGGTCAGGACGCGACCACAACGAAATTCGGATCCACACACTTGACTAAATCATAGTCAATGCAAAATTGTCAACAAATGTTCGTTGATTTGTTCAGCTGTATGTCATAGGCCCGCAAATATTACGCGCGAAGCATACCCTGCAATATTGTTTTAGCTTAGAGAAATGCGAACACACAACCCCGCGTCTGCTATGACAGACAGATAGACAGACGAATTTCTATATTAAATACCGTTAACCTTAAATGGAATTCCTCGAGTCACCTGGAGCAGTTCTGATATAATTTTAAAGGCAGAGATTAAGTTGGGGGGAGATGTATTCAGGAGGTACATTTTCGGCGGTTAAGTGCATTGCAAGCGACCTTATTCTTTATTAAAGGCTGGGTGTGATATCATTCCATTGTCACTTTAAAACACGTGTTGAGATTTCTGGGAGAAAACACTTCTGGAATTTCTGGGTTTTTGAACCAGTTTTCATTTAACCACGTTAAATTGTTAACAAGATATTTAAATAAATACTGGTAGTAGGTCTCTGTTGCCGAAGGCGACGACTGCAGCTCCTCTTGCAGCTGAAAAATAGTACTTGTGTACAGTGTTCTTGTTTGAAGGGTACTGTAGCAAATTTTTTTTATTCTATAGGACGATTCTTGCAAAGCGTTTATCTAATTGTAAGTGTTACGCTTATTCCTAACGCGGCATTGGTTAAGATGGTATACACAACACCACATCGTATTCGTCGCCTTAAAATATAAGATGATTCTCGTTACTCCAGTAATTACATAAGCTTACAGTACTCGTCAAATCTCACATTATATTGTGTGGTAGAAATAGGAACTGCGGGGATGTTTTCCTAGATCAGGGGTCGGCAACCTTAAAGCCCGAAGAGACAAAAATTTGTTTTTATAAAATTTCATTGTTTTTGAAGGATCCCAATTTTTTTTTCTTGCGAACTAAATAAATTAAAAACAATGTTTGACATTTTTCGTAAACCAAATCCCGCTATCAAAACTTAGTCACCCGACGCGCTTTAAAACAAGATGAGCAGCAGCATACGAGCATCCTGGGATCCTTTTCAAGCAACAAGGCAATTTGTAAATTATTTCTGGCGTACGCTACGCCTATTAGACCGTCTTGATAGCTGTCCGTCGACTTCTTTCAACGTCTATTTAAAAGCTACTGTACGTTTAATAAAATATTCTATGCACTAACAAAAGTTTAACACAATTTGTGTCTTATACAGTTACAATAAGGTATAGAGAAATTTAAACCATACGCTTGTTTATAATTGTCGGCGTATGTTCGTGTATTTATGATACTGGATGTAACCATTATAAGATGAACTACCGCGCTCCCTTCGTCTTTATATTGTAATTGTGTATAAGGGGGATTAGTACGTGGTGGCGGAGGTCAGGTATATTTGGAGTCGCTCACGTTCAAGACCATTTTGTTATGATGTCGAGCATCAAACGCCGCCCGTGGATTAATGCTAACATATTTTTAAGTGGGAGAAATATGAGCTTTATTTATAGATTATCGGAAACGGAATGCCATTTATAATCCTCACTTGATTTGTTTCAGGGAAATAATGATCATTGGATTATATATTTTTGGACGGGGCGAGGGGCGGTATATAGATATCCTGCGCTTGGTTATGCAGCTACAATTTAACAATTCATATATATGAATTATTAAATTGTAGCTGCCATAACGTAGAGTAGTAAGATAATCGTTTAATATACAAAGAGAAAAGGATCTATTAAATATTAATATAAATGTTAACGGAAATGTATGTAATCCGTCATTGTATACAATTCCTAGGAAATGTATGTAATTCCTAAAATCAATTGATTTTATAATAATAAATTTAAGTTTATTTTATGATACGTTTAAAGTTAATAGATAGGTGATTTGAGAAGTTTTAATTAGTAAGATAATATGGACATATTATTATTTTACGGTATGACTATTACCCGATTATTTCAATAAGTGTTATAATAATAAAATATTATCAACAACGTGTTTTATAACAGAAAGCATTTACTTTATACATTTCTTAATACGATATTGGAATTATATACAATTCCGAGGAAATTTATACATCTTCTAGGATATCTATGCATTAAATAGTTTTTCAAACAATATTTTATACATTTCCTAAATAGTATCTGAATTGTACACATTTCCTAGGATTTGTATATAATAACGGATTACATACATTTCCGGTAACATATATATTTTTATTCATGCTGACATGTTTAAGACGATGAAACGAATAAAGCATTCACCTGATGGTAAATTATACTTACATATGACCCTGGTTAAGATTGCGCTCGTCGCCTTGAGACGGAAGATATTGTCTTATTACCTCAGTAATTTCACTAGCATACAGCACTATTCAAACCGGAAATTACTAATGTTTGCATATTACTGTTTGTCGGTAGAAATAGGAGCTGTGGTGATACCGACCTAGACGATATCTGGCAACGGAGTCCTACTATAAGTCTTGTATGTTGAATTGTAGATAACAAAAACTTATAAATTTAGTGAAATTAAATATGTTTGTGAAATATTTATATCATAATTCAAAAGCAATTACTTTTTTATTTTTTAATAATGTATCATTCAATGCTATCGTTTGAAATATCTATTATAACGAGCTGAGAAATATGAAGTTTGTTATTGAAGGAGCTGCTTTGTTCCATCACACGTGTTAAGTGAACATCCTGCTTGTTCTGTATGATGGTAAAGAAAGCAATCAGATTTTACAAAATAAAAAGAAATTGTTCAAAAGTAATAAAGATACAGCGATTGTAACATGAAAGCGTATATAAATCACTATGAACGGAAACAGAAGACAAGTGAGTGGTCGCTGAGGGTACTTTCTGAATTGCGACATCCATCACACATCAGGTTTGCGTGTCAGCCGTGTTATTTATGTGATAGCCGTGATCATACATAGTGCGAAACGAGCAGTGAGTTATTGCTTGACAGCAGCTCCGGGTTCAATACTGATGAAGGCATGCTTTCCCAATTTCATATGACGGGTTAAATCCATTAAATTCTTTGGCTTCTGTTTAATTTTTTTAATAATTATCATTATTAATGATAATAACAACATCAAAATTCAAAATACCTTCCTCAGAATGTACAGTAAGTTTTATTCTCTTGAAAGGATTGAATTTATTCCAACATTCAACTATATAGTTAACTCTACACTTCTTCTAAGTTGTGATTCCTCATGACTGAGGGTCGTGATCATCATGTGTAGTGAACCACACAACGACTTCCTTGTTATTTATAATGTAGTGGTGTTGCCATTGCCTTCTCCATTCTACATATCAGTCCGACCTCGGATGGTCATCACATAGATATTTGGTTTCCTTATGTTCTCCTTCACCGTTAGAGGACGTGGTATTAGTTGGTGTTACACTAACTGCACATAAAAATTCATTGGTGCATGCCGGATTTGAATCTGGTACCTTCGAAGTGAAAGGCAGGCGTTCAAAGCACTTGTCTATCACGATTATTTCTACATTAACAAACGCGAAATGTTTGAAATTGAAAATAATATATATTTTTTCATTAAAAGAATAGGGTAATAAATGTACCACATTAAGGTTTCGATTTGTTCCATCGTTAGGCCAATATCCAGGAGTCACAGCAATATATCAAGTAATATAATTAGGCTGTCGAAGGGACAAAGCTGAAATGTTACTAAATCACGATCCGTTGATTGCATTGATAGCAAGCTAAATAGCATTAGCTACGTTATAACTAACTGTTATATTAGAAGAGCGAAATAGCTTTAAAGCAGTTCAAGATCTTAGTGTTGTAGTCTCGCTGCATGGTGATAAGTGCAGGCTTAGTCTTTTTTTTCAGGGGGAATCTTCAAAAGATGCTTCTGAGGTGAAGTCAGAGTTATGTGGGATATATACCCAGTAAAACCCGCTCGGTGGTCATTTTCAGTGCAT